>JAODAL010049515.1:0-28117 GCA_025379985.1 Phyllomedusa bahiana | reverse complement strand
AGCCTTATTACGTTTTGTAGTCTATTTGAGAAATGGCAATCTCATTGGCTTGCTGCACTCAGCTGCCTCTTTTAAACCAGTGCAGGATAATCCAATTGCTAGTTCCTACCATTCCCTGAAGTTGCAGTCTGGATTGACGCCTAGTGAGGTAACATGTTCAGTGTAGGGACTCGCCTGCTCTGGGATCCCCTTGATGTTTTGGGAGGTGAGCTTAATACAATCTTTGATCAAATACTGTAAACTAAGAGTCCCAGGTTTTCATATTTTCCTTAGCAGTAATGCATTTCCAATATTCCTATATACCTTGAGGTTTTACTTAGTCTTTAGTGTGCCACTGATATTTGTGTTAGATAAAAACTAGGGGCGACATCTATATTACTTGACTCATACCCACAACTTCTAAATAGACATAGATAAGTGTATAATACAACAGTAAGAATGAAAAAGTTACGCGTCAAACATTTTTGTTTGTATGAAAATTTAGGAACCAAACGTTGTAAGACAGTTTTGCACCAAAAATTGGCACATTCTAGGCGCATTAAAATGTGTCATGCCAGACGCACATTGCGCCAAGTTTGGCCGTTAATACAGCTATAGAACAGTGTTCCGTCAATATACGCCAAATAATGCCGCAGGCCAGGCCAGTAGAGTCATCACACAGCTCTACTGAAGGAAAGGTAAAAAAAAAATATTGATCACAGAAAAACATCAATGTGAAGATTTTAAATTTAACTTTTTTTTTTTTTTTTGCAGGTAGTAGACCATAACAAAATCTGTATAAACTTGGTTTAATGGTACCACTCCACAGAATAAATGTAACTTGTCAATGAACTGTCAATGTTATTTTTCTCAATGAGCTGATATTTTTTGTTGGCTCATCAATATAATATTTGCTGCATTTAATTGTATTTTTAAAAAAAAAATAGAACTCATCCTGCTACAAGCAAGTCCTAATATAGCAATGTTGACAAAAAATAAAACAGTCATGGCTCTTGAAAGGCAGCGAGGAAAAAACAAAACAATAAAAAAACTTAAAATGCTACATATATATTTTGTGGATAAAGATTCAAGACTCATCTCATACTTCAATAGTTAGACACATAGTATACCAAAATATAAATGCTATACTTTGTGCTAGATGTTTTATATGATCCAGTGTAGACAACACAGTTGAGATCTCCAAATAATAATTAATAAATCTAATCCCTTTATGTACAGTATAGGTAGAGTAATAGATGTATTATAAATTCAGACAAATTATACAAAAAGACCCAAATTATGCAGTTGAACACAACATTTGGCTGAGCTACATCTAAAATATACATTGCTATTGTGAAATTTCTTTCTATTTTAAAGAAAACTAACCATTATTAGTGGAAATGGCTGATTTCCAACAAAGAATCTGCTTATACCTAATTCAGGCAGTGATCACTTCTGTGTTTCAATGGCTCATTGTCTTAGCTAATACTTATCATGTCGAAAGGCACATTTACTGTTGATGGATATGCAGTCTTTCATTCTGTTTCCAGTATACTATTGTGACTTATGAGAGCAATGTCCTACATCTTAATAATGTATGAAGGCTCGGTCACCAGCCCTTCCCTTTCCTCTACTGTGTGATCTTCTAAGATGATTTATGACCCAATGCGTTTGTATTCATTTTAAAACTGATCAATTCCTTTTTTTCTTCCTTTTTTAATTAAAGGTGAAAATGTAAACTATACCTTTTATTGTAAAAATGGATGTCATACAGGATGGAGCAGCAAGATGATTATCCTTTATAATCCTGCTGCTGCAGACATGTATCATACAAAAAATGGATCCGTCAGGATCCTGTTTTTTAGCAGGACAGAAAAATGATACCGTCTCCACTTGTTTGTTTTGCTATAAAAATGGATCCTGTCAAATAGAAACTTGTCAAATGGAGAGAAATTGACACTTTTAAATTTGATGGAAGCCTCATTGAAAGAAATTATACAGTCTCCATTTGTCTGTCCTGCTATAAAAATGGAACCTGTGACACAAAACCTTGTCAAATGGAGAGAAATTGACACTTTAATGGAAGCCTCATTGAAAACCTATGAATCTATTAAGAGATATGTTTGAAAAAAATAAATCAGACACTTGAAATGGATATCAAAATATGACTTCAACAGGCCCATACAGACTGATCTGAAGTACCGACCAAGGGCCACATGTGTGAACCTGTTTAGGTCTAAAACTCACTCTTTTTCCCATAGTAAACTACGGGCAAAAAAGTGAGTTTTAGACCTAAACAGATTCTGAAGTAACAACCAAGGGCCACATGTATGAACCTGTTTAGGTCTAAAACTCACTCTTTTTCCCATAGTAACCTATGGGCAAAAAAGTGAGTTTTAGACCTAAACAGGTTCAGACATGTGGCCCCAATGTCTGAGCAAGTGTGAAAGTGGCCTTGAAGTGGCATGAAGAGCTTCAGGCTGGTTTCATGCACAAACATGGCCAAAACTCACAAGGCAGACTGTAAAGCTGGCCGTACAGTTACTCTCCATTCTGTTTTATGGGATTTCCGAGTACAGCCCAGTGGTGTGCTAGGCTCTGCTCACAACTCCCATAGAACAAAATGGAGAGCCGTGTGCAAGCTTGACTGGCTCTCCAGTCTGCACTGTGACCTTTGGGAGCCTATTCCCGAAATAGGATTGGGTCTCAGAGGTGGGACTTGCACCTATCAGACAATGATGGCACATCCTAATAATTTGCCACTTACTATTTTTGGTAAACCCCCTTTTAATTCCCTAAAAATGAGATAGAAATGCACTGCATACAATACATTTTGGTTTCTGGCAGCTATGTGACATTTTGGTGTCTTTGGAGTTTTTCTCAAAATGCATGTTCCAGGTGTCACTTTTTTCTGGTGTTTTTCCACTGGCTTTTCTTTAGGACAGTAGGAAACATTAGTGTACAAAATTACCTTAAATAGCAAATGGCACCAAAAATTTGCTGAAAATGCACTGAAAAATGGTATTTTAAAAATACAATTTTTGCATGCAGAAAAGAGCAGAAGAGATATCATAGTTGTCCTTTTTTTAAAAAATTCCTGCACAAAATAAAATTCCTGCTAAAGCTTTTCTAGTTATGATTAAGTTTTTTAAATTTAAAACAAACAACATCCCCTTAAAAAGCAGCATACATAAAATTTTAAAAAAAATTTGATACAAATCATATATATACAACACACCCTGATCAACCACAGCATTAAAATCTAGCTTAGTGTCCCATTTTCTCTGCCAAAAGAATTCTGAATGGTCAAGACATGGACTTCACAAGGTGTCTGAAGGTTTCTGTGGAATCTGGCCCTGGGATGTTAGCAGCAGATCCTTTAAGTCCTTTAAGTTGCAAGGTGAGGTCCCCAAGGTTCAGATTTGTTCTGATCGAGCATAACCCACACTGAGACCATATCGACACTGTGCACAGATTTTAGGTTCCTAACCATTCCTGCACAATTTCTGCAGTGTGGCATGGTGGCATCTTGCTAATAAAAGTCTTCTGTCAGTAATGGATACTGCTGTTATGCAGCACCTTGGATTTTTGCTGAGGAATTTTATTTAGCAGAAGCGTTATTTGCCTCTGATTCTGACGTGGGTTAACCTCTTCACAATGAGACTAACCCATGTCGCTCCTCCCAGAGTGGGATTGGATCCACTAAAAAGAAAGAACATGTTCATTATTTTGTTATCGTGTCACAGATTTTAAATCCGTAGTGTGGAAATTCTGCGCAGTAGTTCAAGTGAATGGCCGCTCGATTACACAAAGATTTTAATGAGGAATTCAACACGGAATATTTTTTTTACAAAGCTGTTCATTTCACACCACACAACTCAGGATTTAAAATAACCAAAAGAAAGGGGGGTTAAAAAGGACATTCCCGTACTTTTTTAGAATTTTCCTTTATGAAATGCTTCTGAAATCAGACCATATGGGTTAGCCCATTAACGAGCCTTGGACACTCATGAACCATTAAATTTTTGGGGAGGTAACCCGGGCCCTGGGAATCAGGAACACCCCAGAAAAATTATTGTTTTAGAGATGCTCTTACCCAGTGGTCCCCCTCAACTTTGGCCTTACTGAAGTTTCTAAATTGCCAACCTATACCAACTTGTTAAAAAAAAAGGTCATCCATGAATTCACCTGTGACATTTTTTTTACCGTATATTTCCGGTTCCATAGATGTATGAACAGGTGTACAGCCAAACTTGCCACAATGTGCACCTGAGGAGTAAGGCACCTAATGAGCCAAAGTTTGGTGCAATACTGCCATACAAATTTTTGGGGTTTTAATACACATTCCCCCTTTTTGAGAGTAAAAAGCGCCAAAATATTTGCTGCTAAAAACCTTTCATTTAATACTCCCTATAAATCCTAAGAACTAATTGCCTTTGCCAAGTTACAAAAAGGCCAACAAATTAAAAGATACTCCCATAATGCCTAAGATAAAAAGTTTTTAGAAAAACTTATTTTTGGGGGGATATTACAGCCTTTTTGGGGAAAAAACATTGTCAAGCAGGCACCGTATAATGGCATGCAGAGTCCCTAAAAGATCTCAATACCCACCTACACAGACACCATTTGCTGCCATGCGTGGCGCGCAGCACTGCTACCTACATGAACTTTATTGTTGTTGACAATGGTGTGCCTACTAAATTATTATTTTTTTTTTTATTTCTCTGTGCTTTTCCTGATTTTGATGCCGTAGACCATTTCTAAGTTGTTTAATAGAATAGAAAATAATACATTATTATGAATCCTTTAAAATTTTACAAAATTGTTTGCACTATTTAAAGTTCATTTTGCAAACCTGTGAACTTGATGAGTCTCTTACCCAACCTTAGTAATTACCTATAAGTACACTGGATGCAAACCTATGTTAGATAGAACATTGTGTTTCAATGATTTTATGCATGCATATGTTCATGTCTCAATTAAAAAAAAAAGAAGTTCTTTTACGAACACTGACTTATAAATATGTATCAACATGAGGACGTAAAATGAGCGCAGCCCTTATAATGCAATGTATCTATACAATCTCTTAAGAAACCGGCTTCTGAATTTGATGCAGACTGAAGCAAACAGAATAATAAAGTTTGACATGCATCAGGGAGCCTGCATTCAGCTCATCCAAAGTGCTTTTCCACTCGCTCCGTAAAACTGAAAATTCTTCTGTGCTGCATGTTTTTTTTTTCTTTTTACATTTTTTTGTACTAGTCTGTGTATTGCTGATATCAACTTGTAATATGATTGATGACACCAACATTTTACCAACAGATTTATTCATGAGATGAATTGAATGTAGTTTTCAAAAAGTACAACCCAAAGCTAAATTGAAGTATCATTTAATTTACATATCCAATAATAAAAAAGCACGTTTGAATATCTAAAACAGCAATGTTCCCAGAAACAAATGGAATATAAAAAAGAACAAGAAAATACAAAAGAAATTGATAACAAAGGAATGTTTGAATCAAATGAAAGGGAAAGTTGCTATAATAGCGTGTGAGGTAACATGGAAGGCATGAGGAATTTTAAGTGTACTTGTCACTTGGCAAAGAGCTTCCACATAGTTAAATGTAAAAAAATACTGTAGACATTTCTTCTAATGTACACATAGATACAAAATTGTTATAAAAAAACCCCCCCCCCGTGTTTTTTTTATTAAGCAGTAATAAAAAAACCCAGAGATTCATTGTGTAAGCCTACAAGCTTTACATACTACATCACTGATAAAATGATATTCATAAAACAGCAAATTACAGTGATGCTGTCAGGTACCATTACTGCTGCTCAATGAGAGGTATGTAATGATATCCAATTGTGACGATAACAACATTCTACCAGGCATTGTTATCAGTCCTAAAACATGTGTCACTGATTGCTGTTAAAGGAATAAGAAGCATTTTAACAAAGGCTTGTATCACTTTTCTAACTACCATTTACAGAAAAGAAGATGCTGGAAAATCTATTAAAATTCTTGCACTGTTTTGACAAGATGGATAATGATAGATAGATAGATTTGGAAGCTGTGGCAGTGGTGGGTTTCAGCAAATTTTTTTTGATCTGCAAATTCAAAGTGAATTCTGTACTATGCCCACCACTCACAGAAGATAAAAAAAAAATAAATAAAGGTCAGAAAGAAAGGGTAATGTTTAAAGGAATAAGCATGGGCATGAAATGGGAAGGGATAGAGTTTTCTAGGTAAATTTACATTCCCAGAGTCAAGAAATTTGTTGGAAACTAAAAGGGGTTTTCAGAAGATTGAAAAAAAACGTAAAAATTTTAGAGTATTTCTTTTTTGTCTTGGTTATCCCAAAATCAAAGAACAAATAAGTCATGATTCCAAAAAAGCACTGGAAAGATATATTTTGTAACTAAATGCCAACCACCCGTTGACTATCTGTGTGGTAGACATCTAAGGGTATGTTCACATGACATAATTTTATGCTTATTTTGGGACATATTTTGCGCTGAAATAAGCTTCAAACAATGTTCTATGCAGCTCTCTTTGATTCCAATGTAAAATCTATGCTATCATTCACACAACGTGGATTTTACAAGCATATTTGAAACGCATATATAGGGACAATTTCACTTGCATAAATTTAAGTAGCTTGTCAATTCTTAAGGTGTTTAAGGGAAATTCCATAGAAGCAATGGTGGAGCGTATTTGGGCATATTAATGCCATACAGCACGCTTCATACTTTGCAAAAATACACTTCAAAATATGCCTCTATTCAGGGGTGATTTGGTGCGTAAATCTACACTTAAAAATGTTATCATATAAACATACCCTTACTCTGCACGAATGTTCTGTAATGTTAATGCAGAAAGCGCAGTGGTACACCGATATTGCAGCTGTGCAAGTGTAGAGCCAGCTGTCAGCATTAGCCAGGTCTTCACTGAGAAGGTATGGAAGGTTTATTAACATCCCTGCCTTCCCAAATATTGTGTATATAGTGCTTAAACAGCGCTTGTGGCTTTCTGCTCCCAGCACCAGTGACTGCAGGGGCTTGGTAACTACATGGGCTGTTGAGTCTTCATGGGTTGTATTTCCACTGCATTCCCTCTGAAACTGGGACTAATATATCAACACCAGTTATAAGAGAAATCATCAAAAAAAATGTTATATAAAAATGCTATTTTAAAGGTCTTTTTCTGATATTATGGTGGACCCAATATATAAGATGCTCAAACCCAACCCCCCTCCACCCCCGTCAGTGTACAAAACAGTTACTGTACTGATTCCCATCATTCTATCTGCTGAACCACTGCTGCTCCCGGGCCCCAATTCATCACTTCTGTCGCTGCCCCTATCTTAAAGGAATTAGGCACAAATTTCGAGGAGTCTAAACCTAATGAGATTTAACATTGCCGGAACACTGTTGTAACTGATACCTAGATAGGTATAAACCATCCACATGCCTAAGAAGCAGCCCATTTCCACCTGGGTGAACTTCCCAATAGGCCCTAAAACCTCTCAACGTGCACATCATAGACCCTGGTACCTCACCTAGAAAAACTCTTTTGCCCTTCCTGATCAGTTTTGGACTTACAAATCCAATATTCCAGACTATTCTCCAAATCTACCACATTCTCCATCAACAAGCCCCAGCTTGGGAAAACCAGCTCTCCAACTCTCAAGGCTGAAGGTACACATCACCTGCAATTCCCCTCCAACAGCTGGAAAACTACCAGTCGTTAATATCATTTTGACTTCTATCCTTCTTAAAGCCTATAAGAGCTTTGGCTATTACAAATTCTTTTGTGACATCCTTTAACCCCTGCCACTTGAAACTGAACACCAAAGTCAAAACAAAGTGACTAATTTTTGACACAGACCAACTTTCACTTGCTGCATGACCCAAAAGCATAATAATGCACATGTCTGATCCCCATCCAATGAAATGTAACCTTACCCCAACAACCACATTTTCCAATGTCTCCAAACCACTTTATAAGTCGTCCACGTTCCTTTCACCAACGATGCCCTAATCAACCTGCCTGCTTCGTAAAAGCCATATCCCACAGTGGATTGAGGCAGTCCACTCCTCTGTCCGAGCCCCCCCACCCCCCCCCCCCCCCCCCCCCCCTCCCCCCCACCCCCCCCCCCCCCCCACACCCCCACCCCACCCCCCCCCCCCCCCCCCCCCCCCCCCCCCCTCAACACAGAGCCAGCTCCCAGAAGCAGTCCAACTGCAAACTAAATAACGAATCTGCTAAAACGCTTTGAACCCATGCTGAATAGCTACTACAACTGGAAAGTTCTAGCAGGGACAGATTATGAACCAAACCCGACTCCATCCAACCCGCTTGCATGGACTCACACATCACTTTCCCCCCGCAAAACCCACGCAGTATCCATATAAATGTTAATTTCCTCATTGAAGGGACCTTCATTTCTTGAAGGGGCCAGCAGACCAATGTCCTTATGGTCCCAACTAATGGATAGCATAACCGCCTTTCTCTGACAAAATTGTTTGTCGTAATGCAGCCACGCCTGACCACCATAAACTGGCTGAGCTGCCCCAATTTCATCGATATAACAAAATAATGCCGAACATTGTTCCAGCGTTTTTTTTTCTATGACACTTGCAATATTCACAAATGCATGCAACCAGCTGTTACAGGTTAGCAGGATAATAACCAACCTGTGTTTTTCTTCCTCTTCCTTTTTGTTCTCATCTCTTTCTCTTCTCTTCCAAATGAAATTTCTCAAGCAGTGGTAACGAAAATTTTTTGGATGTATTCGTCCTGCCAAATATTCTCCTTAACTTATTTTTTTAAATTAACCCACAGTGACCCCTTAAAGCATACATACACCTCACCCCCTCACCCTTGGCCCTGTCATCTAACCATACATTATTGCCCTGCTCTTTATCCATTTGTACCAACACTGTCACACCCAAATTACTATTCTGTGGAACTTCTAATATACTGCCGCTAGCCCCAGCACCCCACAACCCCTTGCTAACTGAGACTCCCGACTGCATCCATGCCAATAATGGGGATGGCATTGCACTTTGTGACCCTATTCTAGTCAGCTAATAGCTTCCCTCCCCCCTCCAATAGAGTGACCCAACATACTAGGGGAATCTGGACACTCCACTATCGCTGACCCCTGAGACAAAGAGACAGAGGGAAACAAACACAACATAGAATTAGTCTCACCAGATTGCACATGGGCTGTGAGACTGCTAGTCGCCAAGCCGGATTCATGATGACTAGCCAAATAGGTCCAGGTTCCGAGCAGGCTCGGCTTACTGGACCCAAAATGGTGGATGACAGCTGAGGGGGAAAGAGCTCTCTTGGAGGCAATCAAGACACTCTAGGTGTGGATGCTCCAGGGTTAGCCACCCGCGTCCATCGTAGTGGTGATGGGCCCTCTCCTTGCCAAATGACATGCCCCTGTCATGGAACACTGGGTTCTCTTGTTGCCGGCGACTGGCAGGTCCCCCTACAGGTACATCACCAGGGTAACCTGCCATATCTGTGATCGCCAAATTGAATTGCAGGCCCCAACTCAGCAAAGAAGAGGGCCTACCACCCACAGTATGGCCCGCCTGCCTAGTTGGATTCCTCCCAAGCTGGGAAGAGCGGCCGTGTGCCCTAGACATTGCCATCCAGCCTGGAGGGTCCCTTAAGGGGCTCCGCTGGTGCAGGCGTGCCATGTGAGAGTGTTCAGGGCTCAGTTTCTGTGGTGGTTAAGCCTTGTGCACATGTCTGCCTTGTAAATTCTGTGCGGGGGCCAAGACTCCCGCTCAATCAGAAGCCCCATGGACTTGATCCTGCAGCCAGGCGGGACCATGCAAACAGAACATTTCCGTATTCACAGGATGGTAGCGGGTCCCCCCCCCCCGTGCAGGTAGGGTATTTATATTCCCTCCCGCATCCCGTCCCCGGCCCGCATACGCCGGGTCACTGCAGGCTTCCCCACAGGGCTGCACCCCGTCTCTGGTCCGCACACTTTTGGAATGGCTAAGTCCTGACTTATTTATGGAGATGCTGCGGCATTAAGTAAAGAAGACTATGTATACTGGCAACACAAAAAGCCAGGCAAAATGAAACTGATTTTAAGGGAGAATTGGTCCAAAATACTTGCAAACCCTAATTACAATTGCAGGAAATGTTTGGTTGCTATGATTGCTGCTAAAAAGGGATATTAAATATGTTTTAGAGGAACATTGTAACAGTGACAGAGCTGGAATGATTGCTCTGGAATGGTTGAGTAGTGATTTTTCTAGGACCGTTGGGGAAGGAAGAGGGGGGGGGGAGGAGAGTTTAAAAGCTGATCTAAAACCCCATTTAAATTAAAACACTTATTATCACTCCCTGCACGACTCATGTTTTTACTGAAGGCACTTAATAAAAGAGTATAAACAGTGCAGATGTTTGTGTGTTAGTGATTTAATTTGTTCTTAACTGGGACTTAGATAGCAATTGCATAACATTATATTAGTACAGTATTCCTTCAAGTTATAATGGTCTTAGAATACAATATTTTCAATATTAAATAGCTTTTCCTGGGATATTATGGTGGACATATATGAAAACTGTCTAGGTCTAAGACTTTCATTGTTTCATTGTTACCCAGAACAACCAATCAGAGCTCCTCTTTCATTTTATATATTGCTCTGAAAAAATTAAAGTTGGACTCTAATTACTTGCTATGAGCAGCAAAGAAAGTCTTAGACCCTAGACCAGTTTTCATACATGTGGCCCTGCATGTTTAGTATGGTTTCAACATACAATGTAACAAACACTGTTTATCTGCAGCATATTATTGATTGATTGAAAGAAACAACCAATTCTCATGAACATTTTACTCAGGGGCTTGTGCCCTGGATAAAAAATGCCAAAACCCACGCCGTAACACCCTGAAACACCTAAAATTTTAAAGTTACGCTGAAAGAGAATGCACGCTCCCCGCTCCCCCAAGTACTCCATGAGCGTAAAACAGGCTTCGGGGTCCGGGGTATACAAGGGGAGGAGTAAAATTGCCCCTTTTCCTGCAATCTATACGGGGGGCCTATTACCTACCTATATCTATGGGGCCCATTACCCCTATAAATAGGGGGGCCCATTACCCACCATATCTAGGAAACCCTATCACCCGCCCAATCTACTGGGGCACCATTACCAAACCCATATTACTGGAAAACCCTAGTGCCTGCCTATATCTATGGGGGCCCTTTTACCTGCCTATACTATGAGGCCTATTACCTGTTATATCTATGGGGGCCCTAACACCGCCCATATTACTGGGCCCCTATCAAAATCTTATATTATAGTATGGGGGCCCTATTACCTATCTATATATACTGGAAGCCCTAACACCTATCTTTATATACTGGGGAAACCAATTACCTATTTATATACAGTATACTAGGTGCCATGTTACTTATCTACAGGCTCGGACAGGGCCGCCGGGGGACTGGGGAATCCCCCGGTGGGCCCCGACCGCTTGCGGGCCCCGGAGGCAGTGCCTTTGCTCCCGGGGCCTTTCCCGCGCCCCCGGTCATGAACTCCGGGACCGCGCCCGAGACTCAGAGACCGGCCCGGGGGGGGGGGGACAAATTTCCCCCGGCTCCCGGGGCTGGCGTGTCAGCGGAGGCAGCGCCACTAGCGCTGCGCTCCGTGATCCCCCCCGGCGGTGAAGCATTAGGCCTCGCCTGCGGGCCCCGCCCCTGCTGAGTAGGCGCGCAGTGACGTCATTTACGCGGCCCCTTGGGGCGGGGCGTACGGAGCCGGGGGGGACCGGGACTGTCCAGGAGGGGACCCCGGAGGGGAGAAAAGGTAAGGGGGATTTTGTTTTTTTTTTTTTTTTTTTTTTTTTTTAAAATACTACGGGGGGCTCTGGCTACTATGGGGGGACAGGGGCTAAGGGGGGCCCTGGCTACTTTGAGGGGGACACTGGCTAAGGGGGGGCGCTGGCTTTTTATGGGGGGGCACTGGCTAAGGGGGGCCTGGCTACTATGGGGGGAACGGCTAAGGGGGGTTGGTACTAGGGGGGGGACACTGGTAAGGGGGGCCCGGTACATGGGGGGACAAGGGGTAAGGGGGGGTTTGGGTATATGGGGGGGCTCTGGTATAGGGGGGGACATGGCAAAGGGGGGGTTTGGGCTATATGGGGGGGGAACTGGCAAAGGGGGGCCCTGGTATATGGGGGGACACGGGTTTTTAAGGGGGGCCCTGGTACTTGAGGGGGGGGCCCTGGCTAGGGGCCTCTGGGGTAAATATGGGGGAAGGAAAGGGGGGGGCCCCTGGTACTATGGGGGGAATGGTAAGGGGGGGCCCCTGGCTACTATGGGGGGGGGACACTGGCTAAGGGGGCCCTGGTATTAGGGGGGGACATGGCTAAGGGGGGCTCTGGTACTAGGGGGGGGGAAATGGCTAAGGGGGGCCTTGGTACTATGGGGGGACATGGCTAAGGGCGGCTCTGGCTACTATGGGGGGGGGGGCAATGGCTAAGGGGGGCTCGGAAAATATGGGGGGAACTGGCTAAGGGGGGCTTGGCTACTATGGGGGGCACTGGCTTTAAGGGGGCCCCCGGGGCTATAGGGGGGGGGACATGGAAAGGGGGGGGCCCTGGTACTATGGGGGGGACATGGCTGGGGGGGGTCTGGTACTTGGGGGGCTGGTAAGGGGGGCCTGGATGCAAAGGGGCCCCCTGGTATTTTGGGGGGGGACATGGAAAGGGGGGGGGGGTGGGCTACTATGGGGGGACACGCTAAGGGGGGCCTGGCTATAGGGGGGACACTGGTAGGGGGGCCCTGGCTGCTAGGGCGGGACATGGGCAAAGGGGGGGGCCCGGGGTATATGGGGGGGGACACTGGCTAAGGGGGGTCGGGTACTGGGGGGGAACGGGCAAAGGGGGGCTCGGTATAGGGGGACCTGGCTAAAAAGGGGGGCCCGGTACTAGGGGGGGGAGTGGCTACGGGGGGGGGATGGTAAAAAGGGGGGGCTCTGGTACTAGGGGGGGCTCTGGCTATGGGGGGGAACTGTACTAGGGGGGCCCTAACTACAAGGGGGGGGCCCTGAAAAAGGGGGGGGGCCTGGCTATGGGGGGGGCCCCTGGCTCAAAGGGGGCCTGGCTACTGGGGGGGGGGGGCCCTGGGGGGGCCTACCAAAAGGGGCCCTGGACCTACATGGGGGGCCCCCTGGCTACCTACAGGGGGCCTTAATCAAGGGGGCCCTGACTACCTAAGGGGGGCCCTGACTAACTCATGGGGGGCCCCAGTCCTATAGGGGGGCCCGATACAAGGGGCCCTGCTCCTGGGGGGCCCTGAAAAAGGGGGGGTTTCTGGCCCCTACGGGGGGCCCCGACAAAAGGGGGGGGCCCGGGCTACCTAAACAAAGGGGGCTCTGATACCTCACGTGCTGGGGGGGGGCCCCTGACTTCTGCACTTACCTAAAGGAGGCCCAAAACCCCCTGTAGATACCTAAAGGAGACCCCTAACTGCCTGTATCCCCAAAAAAACCCCTAATTCGGAAGACCCCCAAATGCCTGTATAGTACCTAAAGGGGGGGTCCCTAACTGCTTGCAGCCTTTTTAAAAGGGACCCAAACTCCTACGTTACCTACGGGGGGGAAAAACCACCTACCTACACCCTAACTTTTTGGGGACTCCCCAACCCCTACCTACGCCTAAAAATGGGCACCAACCTAATGTACCCTATAAAATTGCAAAAACGGGGCCCCTGCTTTTACCTGGGGGCTTTTACCCCCCACCTGTGGCTAGGTCCCCCACCCAACCCTACTGGGGCTGGTAGCAAATTTACCCAGGGGGGTCTACCTTCAAAAATGGCCTTTTTATTTAAACTGTGGCCTCCCCCACCCTCAACCTTAGGATATAGGCTTGTACCGCTTCCCACCCCTGGGTAGTTTGAAAGGGTGGAAAGGTAAAAAAATGCGGAAATTGGGATTTAAGATTTTTTGTGTAATTTTTGCAGGGATGAGTTGTGGGGGGGACAAGTCATCTGGCGGTGGGAACAGAAGCAGAAGAAAAAGGGAAACGGAACGTTTTAATGAGAGAAGAGGAAAACGGGGGCTCAGAGTCTTGGGAGTCCTGACTTTTAAGGGTTATTTTTTATATTTAATGTGATGGTGACCTTAGCAGGTGTCTGACCCCTTGTGGTCTCTAATTTTGGGGGTGTTGTGGCTTTTCCTGAGTGGTGTCTGACCACTATGTGGTTCTATATGGGGTGTTGTGGTTATCTGAGCTGGTTCTAACCTCTGGGTTCCATTGGGGTGTTTTAGGTTATACCTGAGCTGGTGTCTGACCTCTATGTGGGTTTATATGGCGGTGTTGTAGGTTACCGAGCTGGGTTTTTGCCCCTTGTGGTTTATAGTTGTAAGTTTATTGCGGGGTATGTGGCGCGACATGTGTCCCCGATTGTAAAAGTGGGGGAAAACCCGACCCCTGTGATTTTGGGACACTTTTTTTTTGTGGGTTTATTTTATAAGGGTGATTGAGGGTTGGGGGGGAAAGGGGGGGAAGTTTGGGGGGGATTGGGGATTTGGGGTGGAGGGGGGGTATTTTTATGTGGGTGGAGGGGGATATTTTATGTGGGTGGGGGGGTTTGATGTGGGGGAGGGGGGGTTTTGGGGTTGGTGGGTAGGGGGATATTGTTGTGGGTGGAGGGGGGGGGGTATTGTATGTGGGTGGAGGGGGAAATTTGTATGTGGGTGGAGGGGATATTGTATGTGGGTGGAGGGGGAAATTGTTTTTGGTTGTGGGGGGGATATTTTTTTGTGGGGATATGAATGGAGTACTAGCCCCGTGTCTTGATATGTTAGACTGACAAAGTGATACTACTTGTCTACACAAAAACAGTTCTGTTTTGCACCTTTATTTTGTGGTAAAAAGGGCGCTTTATGTCTAAAAGGCCGGTAATATTTTAATGTACGGGGTGGGCCCCGAAGATCAATTCCCGTGGGCCCCAGACCCCCAGTGAATGTTATCTAATTCTGGGGGCCCTATTTCCTATCTTCTACTGGGGGACCCCATTAATTCTGACTGAGGGGGGCCCCTTTTTTATTACAGGGTGGGGCCTTTGTCTATTACCATGGGGACCATATTAAAAATATTCTTATATGGGTAGCCTATTTCCCATATATTTTTGGGGGGAAAATTTAAAATATATACCACCCCTGGGGGGGCCTGGCTTTTCTATCTTTTTGTTTCCATGTATATATATTTTTTTTTGGGGATGTTTTTTTATAAGGTATTACACTGTCATGCGTAGGTGAGCACATTTGAAAAAGCAAATTTTCATTGTTCAGTGACTGCTGAGGTGATGGATAGGATCTATATGGAATAAGTGTAAACTTAGGACAGGAACATAAGGTTTATTTTCTCTGTAAAATACATGCTACAGTTCACAATGTGGTGTGAAAAATGTTGTGTAAATGCAGTCCTACTGAGCAAAACTTAAAACAAAGGACTCGGGCCCCGGATGTTTTAGTACCCCAATAATACCTCTGATTTTACTTATAAAACATCTGTCTTATTAAAGTGCATGCAGTGATTGGTGGTCTGGTAGCACCTCTCTACAATATAATGTGATTCTTTATTGCTATTTCCATGTGCCAGGATGAACGGCTCCTTTGGTCACAAAGGCGACATGTATGATCGGGCTTTTCACCTGTTTTCAGGCATATAATTCGTCTCACTGTGCCATCTCTGCTGTCAAACGCAGTAATGCGCTGTTAGGCGCAAGCTTCGCCACTTTCTTATGCGCCTAACATGAAGGGGTGTTCTGTGGGCGTTCTAGGGTGGGACACACCACATTCAAAATCTCCGATGCATATATGAATGCGTGTCGGCAAAGTGAAGCGCGTTAGGGCTCCGACAGGCAGACCAATTTCAATGTGGTCTGTGTCGGAGATGTCGAAGTTTGCCCCGCATGTATGAGCGCACTTTGGCGCCGACATACATCAGGTGCAGTTTTCACTGAAAAAAACGTGAAAACAGGCGCTTCTATGTGCCGATCTTCATACATGTCCCCCTAAGTGAGGACCAATTAATTTAATTTTTTGGTATATTGTACATGTAGTATATGATAAAGAGAAGCTCCTATACTCAAAATAGAAAGTGATTTTCAGATTTCAGCAGTTCTTTCTGACTGTTATATGTAAGGACTTGCTTTATCTATATTAGTTATCTGCTTAATTTTCTTCAATCTTCATTTTTCTTTATGAAGAATGACATTTTGGGGGCTACGGAACCAATTACCAGTTTTGCATAGCGTTATGGTTTCAATATAAAATGGTCATCCTGGAATCAATTAATTTTATGTTGATTGACCACTGTAATCAGTACAGAAATCCAGGAAATTCACTGCCTTTTCTTCTCTTTCTCACTTTTCTTGTGTGTTTATATTTTGCATTTGCAACAGACATTTTCTCCATAAGTTTAAATTCTTTCTGAAATCTGGTACACTGTCAGAAGAACACAGGCAGAGATAATATCCTGTGCTTAGAAGTTCATAATAGACTGGCAAGAGCTTTAGCTTCTTTGCTGTCTAAAATTGGGTGTTTCTTAATAAATTTAGAGTACAATCATCCTGCAGTCAAGTTTCTCTGTGACTAGTTTTGTCAGCCTGCACATAGACAGCGAGCAGAATAATGTGATTATGTATTGTTGTAACCTCATCCACTGCTAAGATTTGCCCATACTTTTGCTGTTCTAGTTTAATCTAAGGAGTGACAGAGGGGAGAGGAGACATATAAAAATAAAATATAGCAATAGACATTTAAAATGAATAAATATATTTATTTCTTCACTTCAAGATTGGATGAGTGTTTTACAGCATTACTGTAAAAAGGCTTCATACAGTTGGTTGCGAAAGTATTCATACTCCTTTAACTGTTCCTCATTTTTAAATGTTAAAGCCACAAACATAAATTTATTTTATTGATATTTTATATAATAGTGCATCACAAAGTAGCAAGTATTTATGAAGGCAAAGAAAATGATACATGCTTTTCCAAATATTTGCAAACTATAAAAATTGAAAAGTTTGGTGTGCATATGTATTCAGCCCCCCTAAGTCAATACTTTGTAGGACCACCTTTAGCTCCAATGACAGCTGCAGTCTGTTGGGTTATGTCTCTACTAGCTTTGCACATCTAGAGGCTTGAATTTTTGCTTATTTCCTACAAAATTGGTCTAGCTCAGTCAGATTCGTTGGCTTTCTGAAATTTAAAGAGCCAGCACACTGCTGATTAACTATCACCGGTAGCTGCACTCTTTATTAGCTCACTTCCTCCTGTGCTCTATGCCACTGTGCTGGTGCGTTTCCCTTGTTGGTTGCTGCTTCTTCATTTGCTATGTTTGGTTTCTAACCTCATACTTTGGACTTTGACTATTCTTTCCCTATAGCCTGCCCTGACCTTTCTGCCTTTGCCTTGACTACGTTCTGTCTGCCGCCTGCCCTAACCTACTCACCAGTCACCTGACTATGCCTCCCTCTGCTCCTCCTGTACTATGCAGCTCCTTAGCTGTCACCGCAAGTGGCCATGTCAGGGGTAGGAACCTGGGAGTCTCCCGCAGTGAAATCCATCCCACCTTGTGGCAGGCTCTGGTGCAGACCGTGGGGCTCCTTATACTCTGCTCCCGGACATGTTTCTAAGTCATCTCTTGCAGTGACCCAGAAGATCCAGTACCTGTGTTCTTCATGGTAATTAAGATACTTCTAAAGACAATTGGTCACATAGATTTTGGTCACATTTTATTTAGGGGTATCAATATTCATGGGGCTGAAAATATATACACATCACACTTTTCAGTTTTTTAATTTGCTAAATTTTGGGAAAGCATATATCATTGTTTTTTATATTTCACAAATGCTTGCTACTTTTTGATGTTCTATCACATAAAATATCAAAAAAATACATTTAAGTTTTTGGCTACAACATTTAAAAATGAGGAACAGTTCAAGGGTTATGAATACTTTTGCAACCCACTTTACCTTCAACAAACTTTGCAGCAGCCAATAATATAAGCATGCATAAAAAACTGTTTAACATATTATTGGAGAAAAAAAACCCACTTTCATGACAAATGAGTCACTACTTCTCCCAGACCCCAACACCCCCCAACCTTCTGCACTGATCATTCACTCTTAATTTACACAAAAATAAGCTTAACAAATATATTTTAATATGATGCATTTTTTCATTGAAAAAAAATCTGCTGAGAAGTTTGTGACCACTTCTTTTTTCCACATTACAGAGTCCAAATCCGCAGCAGAAAAAAAAATTGTGCTGCAGTTCATAGCATGAGCTATGGCATGAATTTCTCATATTATAAGACTCAAGTGGAGTTAAACACATATCTTGATGTGGAGTCCCCATCAAAATCTTTCATGTTTACATACCCTTGGAAACAAGACATACTTCCAGCGCTCCTAGGGATCAGATTATACACTGACCATGGAAGTCTATGGAAAGGTGAAGAGGGGGAGTGGTAAAGAGCTGCAAGAGCTAGACCGAGGTACAGAGAAACAAAAAGAAATACACAACTACTGCTTTTTGTAAGGGTTCTATCTAACCCCAGTGCTGCATTCACAACTATGCTGTTCATTGCTGTTGTACGATGCCCCTCATACTGCTGCTGCTTCTAAAGATGTGCTTCACAGAAAGAGGGGAGAAGGATTTCTTCTCTTCTGTGTGTGCTATGTATGGAAGACATCGTAACAGCTAGTTTCCACCCAAGTACGTAGATGACTTCAGGGGAAACTGATAATTGTCTGTAGAGAAAAATTGGTACATAATGATACATACAATATAATAGTTAGAAACAAACAAAATGCCTGAGAGTACAGGCAACTTTTATTATTTTTCTGCTACATCTTATGATATATCCTATAAATGAATGATATATTTACATGAATGATACATTTCTTTGACTTGTATTATGTTTCATTTTGTGATAAGGATCTGTACTAGTTGTATGAAAACAAAGGGAAGTAAAATTCTGGAATCAAGTTACTCAAAATGGTCATGGCCATTGCCAGAATTAGAAAATCACTATGCTAATGAAAGGTTGAACATTATCCAGATATATTCAGATACGGTGATTACTGCTGTTAATTAAAATTCATTCTGGAATGTTACTTTAAAAATAGAACTGAGTACATTTTTCATATCACCCAGCTATTTCAAGAACTTTTCATTACCTTACATATGTTAATTGTATATGCAGATACTTTCCAAATCCTAATTAATACATGTATAGCACCTATTAAATATTAATTATAAGTATGTATAGCTCGAAGGGAAGTGGAGATAGGGGATATAAAGAAATTTACATTGCATAAATTGGTTCTGTGAACTGCAGGATAGGAGATACAAGTAATACCTTTACTGCCGGAAGAGCAGAAATGCAAAAGACTTAATAGGAACAACAATAAATAAAAGTTTCTTTGATGGCAACAAAGCAGAAAAGTCTGTTTGTAATTTACTGTATATTGAATGATTGCCAACATATGTCAGTGTGCAGAGTTTATAAACTCTAAAAAAAGGCAAGCACATGCATATTGGCTGTAAAGAGGCATGTAGAGTCCCTGTGGATCCATAGTACATACACAGTCAAGTCACATTATTATGACCACTTTCTAATTTTACTGTTGGCAGCGCGTAGCTCATGAAGGAAGTTAAAGGGGTTTTATTGTTACAAAGATCATGTCTCAGATTATGGGGACAGTAAAAATAAGCACTTTTGTAATATGGTTGCATTACCTCTGTCACTTGGTTTAGCAGATATGAGCTTCTCTTTAAATCTGTCTTCTATTTCTGCTGTTGCTGGTCAGAACGCCCCCTGGTCGATTCTTGAACCCTAGACACGCCCCCTGCACTGTGATTGGCTGGCTGACATTTCATTCAGCCTGTTGGGATACGCCCTTAGACAGGAAACACCCTGGCCACGCCCCCTGCGCTGTGATTGGCTGCCTGCACACTCTGTTTTTACTCCCCTCTGGGCTGTTAAAATCGATAGTGAAACCAAGGTCTGCTGCCTCTATATACATCTCCCAGCTTTAGGGTCAATGTTCTGGGCAATTACTGCCTGTTTAAGGGGCTTTTGCCAAGAGGTTGATTAACCTCCTCACAGATCCAGTCCTTAAGCTGCTACTTGGAAAAGAGGGCGTTCTGTTCCTCAGATCGAATGCAAACCCCACCTCCTTATGACGTCATCACCTGTAATGTATAACATAAGGATTCAACACTGTGTCTGTATAAGCTGCTTGTATAGTGTAGTGCTTAGGTGATCAAGTCTGCAAGACAGAGGTTAGGAGTTCAAGCCCCATCAGTATTTTTTTTTCTTTTATAAATTGTACATATATGTAAAGATATGAAAATATATGTGTAGACATCTATAATTTTATTCATATACACACACAAAGCTCCCCTGTATAGTGTCCTATCCTTGCAGTCACACCAAGCACTTCCAACATATGTGATACAATGCATATATTCTGGGGAATGAGACATAATATAGGGGATCTTTGTATGTGTATATATATCATTATAGAGATTAAAATATATATTTTAGGTCTCTCTACATATGTGTAGAATTTAGGGGGAAAAAAATATACCCTGTGAAGGATTAGAACTCCAAACCCCTTCGTTGTAAAAGCAATACTATCACTGCTCTACCTCTGCACCACCAGACCAAGTTAGTTACAAGCTGAGCAGGACCTTCTCTCAAAGCTGATTTGTTTCTCCCCTCATTGTTTTCGCTCACATGTCACTGACAGGAAGCAGAGATCTTTACTTGAAGCTGACCTTTGTAGTTGAGTAAAGGTCTCTGCCTGTTGTCAGAACAATTTGGATGAACACCACTAGAAGTAACAGCTGCTGGCTTTCAGTTGTGTGTAAACTAAGACATATGACAGGTGCTTGCTGGTGTTTGGAGCCTCAAGGCTGCAGACATAAGCAGGCAGGAGGCTACAGAGCTGTTATATCCAGACAACCTTTTGCATCCCCTGCTTCAAACAAAATGATGATGTCACAGTTCTTCATTGAGGACAGACACACCTCCTGGGAGGAGAGACACGCCTGCTGACAGGAGAGACACGCCTCTGGATTTCAAACTCAAATCTGAGAAAATTAGCTGAACAGCACGAGCAGCTCAAACGATAACACCCCTTTAAGTGTTGTGAGCTGGCTCTGTGGGTATATAAGGTGTGTGAAAGGCTGTCTGCAGTCATATTAAGTAAATGTGCCACACATTCTTTTCTTATGTAGTAAAATAATCCATGGCCTTCAAAAGGAAGTTTTTACTTATTCTACAATTCTACAAGAAAAATACAGCATCATGACCTCTCTTTTCCTTATATATAATTTTGGAATAAATACAAGCATCTTTATTTGCATAAGGAATTGCTTTGAGTGCCATGGATTCTTCTACTACGTATGGCATTGAGCTTCAATGCCCTTCCACGTGGCACCAACCAATCCTATACAGAATGCCGAAAAACACTTCTCTTAACACATCTTCTTATGTTGAAACTTTTCATATATTTATGTATTATGTCCAAAGAAATCCAGATTAGTTGAAAAATTGCAAGGTTTATTTTCCCATTAATAGGACTTTCTTTACAGCATTATAATGTGAGCCCATGGGCAAAGCAGTTAATTGGATCCTGCCTACAAAACATCATAGACATAAAAATGCTAATTATCCATAAAGTAGGCTTAGATTTATTGGTACCTCCAACAAAATCAGTGTTGTGAAATATAAAAAACACAAAAAAACTATGAAAGATTAATCGATACAAACATTTGGACAACATAACATAAGCCTTAACTGTGAAAAACAAACATCTTAACATAAAAATGGTACATAGTTGGTGAATCCTATGGATGGAGATGGCAATGGTACACAGTATGAAACCACTTTTAACCATTACTATTGATCATGTGTTCAACACAAACATTTACAAAAGTTCTGTGCCAAGAATTCCTTTATAGTTGGCTTGACGTTAGTGATCTTCAGGATATAATTTTCCGTATACATTAATGAAAGTCAGTTCAAATGCTACTGCCCCACTGTGCTGTGTAACTGACTTTTTTTAAGTTTCCATCTTGAAAATGAATGTTCTGCACAGTTGGCCACTATCATGCACATGAATACTATCAGTGCTATTTCAACATTAGAAAACACAGATGTAAAGTTTTATTACATCTCAAGATAGCATGGGTTCTCTATGTCACTGCCAAGTGTGCCCAAGTGTTAAAACTGCCTAATGTATTCATTAAATAGATCTATGACTCCTCTTTTGAGATTTTTATGTAAAAGGAACTGTTCCACCATTTTGTTCCCTTTTTGGAGGAGGTGCATTTGGTTAATTGACTTAAGTATTTATTGTGATTGTATTGTGTTTTTTATTTCTATGTTTGTAGGAAGAAATGTTTGCTAGTGAAATGGTGCAAGTTTTACCAGTTTTATCAAAATAGCTCACAAATCATATCTTAAATTGCCTCACTTGCAAGAAATGTTACTTATATTCAGTGAACCTCAAATTAAACAAGCTAGGATCTATCAACACCAGACCATAGACGTCATTCTTCTAAGTACAGAGGGTTAATGTCACCACATCCATATGGCCTCTCTATCATGGGTGCACTACAGAACAGCACACATAGGGCCACATATATAAATCCCGCCGGGTCGGGGCGCACCTTTCCGCCAGTTTTCCGGGGGAATCTGCGCCTGATTTATGTCAGGGCCGGGGCGCGCTCATACATAGCATGTAAAGTCCGCCGAGCCTCGCCAGTGTTTTAGGCGCAGTGCGGGTCCGAGGCGCAGTGCGGGGCTGCGCCTATGATTCGGCGCCGGAGGTAGTGCGGTCATACATCGGGGAAAAGTCCGCCGCCCTGGCCAGTGTGTTAGGACAGTGCGGGGACTGGGGCGCAGAGCGGGGCTGCGCCTATTATTCGCCGCCGGAGGTAGCACACCCCAATACATGCGGGGAAAGTTTTCCTGCGCCTCGCCATGTTTGGGGCACAGTGCGGGGACATGGGCACAGTGCGTGACTTAGGCGCCGTGCGGGACTGCGGCGAAAAACAGTTCCGATGCGAGACAGGCTGGAACAGCGAGAAATCATTCCAGATGTCGGTGCGGAGTATGAATCAAAAGGCGTTCAACATTCTCAGGAAAAGAGCTGAAACCTAAAAAATAAAAAATACATAAAACCCAAAATCACTTTCCAATATCCAATTCAAGAATTAGGATATTGGAAATTGCCAGGAAATGCAGTAATTCAAATTCTGAAAGCTATTCTGATTGGTCGGAAAAACCCGGGCCAATCAGAATAGGAGCGACAGTGAACCATTAAAACCTATGGGGAAGTTTTAAAACCAATCTTTAATCCACGGCGGATAGTTCAAAATACAGTAAAAATGCTGAAAAGAGCTGATTGGTTAAGCTACCGGGGAAACTTGGCTAGCTCAGCCAATCAGAATAGGAGCGACAGAGACCCATTCTAGCCTATGGAGAAGTTTAGACCAATCAGAATCCACGGCGGGATAGTTCAAAATACAGTAAAAATGCTGAAAAGAGGTGATTGGCTGAGCTAGCGGGGGCTCGGCTAGCTCAGCCAATCAAAAATAGGGCGACAGAGAACCCATTCAAAACCTATGGAAATTATTGACCAATCAGAATAGACGAAAAAAGACCCATTCTAGTCTATGGAGAAGTTTAGACCAATCAGAACCCAAAGGTGGAATAATTCAAATAAGTAAAAAAAACAAAAAAAAGAGCTGATTGGCTGAGCTAGCGGGGGCTTGGCTATCCCAGCCAATCAAGCTGAGCTACTTCTCCCATTATAGTCTATGGAGAGATGGGCGCAATGCAATCTCGGCTCTCAGCGCCGGGGCGGCATGAAGTATTAATAAAAAATCATTTTTATTAAGTGTAAAACATTATCAGATAAAAGCAAACCCTTCTTTACAAATAAAGCAGTTAAAAACCCGAAAAACCCGCTTTTTGTCGCCGAGACCGGCGCCTACATAGGGAATTGCAATAGAGAGAATTCCCGGGGAAATACAGAAATTCAAATTGTTTTAAGCTATTCTCATTGGTCGGCAAAAACCAGCCAATCAGATAGGAGCGACAAAGTCCCATTATATGCTATGGAGAAGTTTGACCAATCAAAATCAAAGGCGGACAGTTCAAAAATTTAGTAAAAAGACAGAAAAGAGCTGATTGGCTGAGCTAGCGGTTGGCTTGGCTATCCCACCAAACAGAGCGCGAGCTACTTCTCCCATTATAGTCAAATGGAGAGATGGGCGCCTCTGAAATCTCGGCTCTCAGCGCCGTGCGGCATGAAGTATTAATAAAAAAATCATTTTTATTAAGTGTAAAACATTATCAGATAAAAGGCCGAACCCTTCTTTTACAAATAAAGCAGTTAAAAACCCGAATAACGCTTTTTGTCGCCGGAACCCGGTGCTACATAGGGAATTGCAATAGAGAAATCGCCGGAAATACAGTAATTCAAATTGTTTAAGCTATTCTCATTGGCGCCATAAACCGGCCAATCAAATAGGAGCGACAGTGAACCATTAAAACCTATGGGGAAGTTAGACCAATCAGAATCCACGGCGGGATTATTTTCAAAATACAGTAAAAATGCTGAAAAGAGCTGATTTGGTTAAGCTACCGGGGACTTGGCTAGCTCAGCCAATCAGAATTGGAGCGACGAGACCCATTCAGCCTATGGAGAATTTTGCCCAAATCAGAATAGGAGCGACAAAGACCCATTCTAGTCTATGGAGAAGTTTAGACCAATCAGAATCCACGGCGGGATAATTCAAAATATAGTAAAAAGACAAAAAAAAGAGCTGATTGGCTGAGCTATAATAATATGGGGGTAAAGACAAAAAAATATTTAATCAATAAAATTATGTTTATTTCTTTATTTTCGTTAGCCAAAGATCAATAGTATGGGTGCAACGAAAATAAAAATAAAAAACATGATTTTATTGATTTAATATTTTTTTTCGCTACCCCCATATTATCATTCGTTTTATATACACATCGGAAACAACTTCTGTAGTGTTATAATTTGATTCGGCCATGTACAGTTTTTTTTCAGATTGCTTTAAAGAAAACCCATAGGATCGTCGCTCGCTTCTCCCATTGGTCCAAAAACGGCACCTCTTTTAACTTAGCCAATCACAGAGCGCGCTCAGAATTTCTTTTCCCCATAGAACTACTTTTGAGAAAGTAGCTCGCGCTCTGATTGGTTTAAGCTGGACGAGCCCCCGCCGCTTCAACCAATCAGCTCGTTCTGCATTTTACTGTATTTTGAACTGTTCCGCCTTGGAATATGATTGGTCGATTTTTCTCCATAGGATATAATGGGACATTGTCGCTCCTATTCTGATTTGGTCAATTCTTCCCATAGGTTATAATGGGACATTGTCGCTCCATTTTGATTGGGTGGTTTATGCCGACCAATGAAATAGCTTAAACAATTTGGATTAACTGTGTTTTCCCGGCGATTCTCTCTATTGCAATTCCCCAAAGTAGCCCCGGGCTCGGCGACAAACGCGTTGTTCGGGTTTTAACTGCTTTATTTGTAAAGAAGGGTTCTGCTCTTTTTCTAAATGTTTTACCACTTTAAAAAAAATGATTTTTTTATTAATATTTCATGCCGCACGGCGCTGAGAGCCGAGATTTCAGAGCGGGCCCCTCTCTCCATAGACTATAATGGGAGAAGTAGCTCACGCTCTGATTGGCTGGGATAGCCAGCCACCGCTTGCTCACCAATCAGCTCTTTCTGTCTTTTTTCTGAATTTTGAACTGTCCCGCTTTTGATTTTGATTGGTCCAAACTTCTCCATAGGATATAATTGGGGCTTGTCGCTCCTATTCTGATTGGTTAATACTCCTTCATAGGTTAGAATGGGCCACTGTCGCTCCTATTCTGATTGGTCCAAACTTCTCCATAGATATAATGTGTCTTTGTCGCTCCTATTCTGATTGGCTGGCTTCTGCCGACCAATGAGAATAGCTTAAACAATTTGAATTACTGTATTTCCCGGCAAATTTTCTCTATTGCCAGTCCCGATGTAGCTCCGGTCTTGGCGACAAACGCGTTGTTTGGGTTTTTAACTGCTTTATTTGTAAAGAAGGATTCGGCTCTTTATCTGATAATGTTTTACATTTAATAAAAATAATTTTTTGATTAATACTTCATGCTGCACGACGCTGAGTGCCGAGATTTCAGTGCGCCCATCTCTCCATAGACTATAATGGGAGAAGTAGCTCGCGCTCTGATTGGCTGGGATAGCCAAGCACCCGCTAGCTCAGCCAATCAGCTCTTTTTTTTGTCTTTTTACTGTATTTTGAATTATCCCACCTTTGATTTTGATTGGTCTAAACTTCTCCATAGACTAGAATGGGTCTTTGTCGCTCCTATTCTGATTGGCCGAGCTAGCCAAGCCCCTGCAAACTCACCAATCAAACTCTTTTCTGTCTTTTTACTGTATTTTGAATGATCCCCCGTGGATTCTGATTGGTCAATCCTTCCCCATAGGTTTTAATGGTTCACTGCGCTCCTATTCTGATTGGCCGGTTTATTCCGACCAATGAGAATAGGTTTCAGAATTTGAATTTCTGTATTTCCCGGCAATTTACAATATCATAATTCTGATATTGCGCCCTTCTAGAGTTGTGGGAAAATGTTTTGTTTTTTTTAATTTATTTTATTTTTTACGTTCAGCACCCTTTTTTGACACTGTTTTCCGCCTTTATTAAAAGGGGATTTTTTCGGGAAACATACTCCTGCTGCACGGAGCGGCGCGCCGAGATTTCTGTCGCGAGATTCTATCTGCTTCCTCGCATGTTCCGATCCTGCTTCACTTCGCCTCGGGCCCGGGGGATTTAGACCAAAAAAACTGGTTCTGCCTGTCGGAGCTGCCGAAACGCTGCACTGCGCCTCGCTTTGCCGACTCGCCATCGTACATGCCCCCAGGGGTTTTCGAGCGCGCCGCGTCCCGCCCCGGAATGCCCACCCCGCGCCCACCCGCACCCATTGCCCGCCCCTTCATGCGGGGCGCAGCTGAAAGTGGTGAACGCTGTGCCTAACATCGCATCCCAGCGTCCGACAGCGGGATTCGGGCTGGGAGGCGCAGTATAAGCCAAAATATGGGCGAAAAACCCGATCATACATGTCGCCCATAATCTCTAAAGTTTGAAGGTATACAGAGATTCACTTAACAAAGTTTTGGTGTGTGCAAAAGCCCTTATTAAAACTAAGAAAAAATATAACAGAGATAAAAAAAATTGAAAAATAGAGAAATAAACCATCACTAACAACTAAGTCTTTACAATTTCCCATTTGGCTTTTGGTATTAACTAACATCAAACTTTTCATGGTCAGCTACATTGAAAATATTAGTTCAAAAATCAGTCACTGCATTGGTTTCCATTTTAAGGTAATTTCCCTTTAAATTAACTGGTTAACCTAAAGCTACATGTGGTTTCTTACTTTGATTTCCTTTCTGAATTGTATTCAACATGCATATTGTATTAATCTAAGTTATTCACTTATAGAAATTGGACAATGATCTAAGTTATCCAAGTAATCAACCAGCAGACTAAAAATATTGAAAAACAGAAATTAAGGTTCAAAGCCAGAAACCCTCTTCACAAGATAATATTAAACATGCAGAAATATACAATGCATAATGCACATGTACTGTATCCACAGAGGAATTTACTTAAAATGTGGCAAGTTTGTGAAGCAAAACTAAATAATGAGTTAATATTATAAAACAGTTCATCAATCGTGATGATAATAATGTTCCGCATAGCTCCATGTATTCATATGGTGGTCATTCGGGTTGATGTAACATCTAAACAAAGAACCAAAAAACAAAGTGAGCCAGAAACAGCAGTGTTTTTATATCAGTTTGCTGGTAGCTTGCAACACTTTTTCTAAACCACACAAATGTGTTAAAAAAACCAAAACACTACTATAATGTGGTCTTCAGAATTTTATTTTTTTATCATGCTTACGCCCACTTAAAAAAAAAAAAATTTTTACTCACCCCTCTCTCTTCCAGATCCCAG
>JAODAL010049514.1:0-28117 GCA_025379985.1 Phyllomedusa bahiana | reverse complement strand
AGTATTATTTTCGAATAAAAAAAAAAAACGATTTATTTGTCTACAAAATCGTTAAATATTTCATATGATTATTTGTATCAAAGTTCAGCTCTGATACAGACTCCAAATCTCCTGCTTCCCTTCTTCATAACCTTCAGAGAATAGAAGCTGAGATAGATGGAGTAAAAAATGGATTTTTATTGGCAAAAGCGAGAGAACTTTATTAGCAGCAAAATCTGTAAAATAACGGATATTAGCAGCAAAAGACATAAAAAAGGATCTTCAGCGACAAAAGCGAGATAAATTTATTAGTGCCAAAATAGTTAAAGGGGTTGCCACACTACAAAAATTCGCTCTCAGTTTGTAGAGAACGGTAAATGAAGATGTTTTCCAAATGTGTTGCTTTGTTCATTTTTTTTGTTGAGGAGCTACAAATGATTTTATCACTTTCTGAGGGCTTTCTGGTTTCCCAAGTGACCGACCTGTTGTTTTCTCTTCCTCTGTTGTTTTTTCTATCTGATAGCAGGGAGTGATGTCATCACACAGGTTGTGGCCAGCAGTGAGAGCTTGTGTATTATCTGATCTTTCAGACAAAAGACAATAACTACTACTGTTTACTTTAGCTCTGAAGCTTCACTGGACCTCAGCAAGGAGATTGTTTATCTAATTAGCAGAAGTCTGAATACATGGAGCTCATAAGCTAATTACAGACAGCTTGACCAGGAAGTGACAGGATGCATGAATTAAATAATGCTGCTTTGCTCTATGAAACAGTGAGATGAGACAACCCCTTTAAGTGACAATGCAAATACCATGCATGATAAGAGAGCGTCAGGCAGCGGATTCCACTCTGCTACATTTGGGCGATTTTGCCTCAAGCAGATGCACCCATTGGAAACACGTTGTGAATGAACAGACGAATTTCGCCGAGATTTCGATGTCTCTGCATATTTGAGGCGCCGCCTTGGAGCGCGCAGAAGGCGCCCCTCTCCCCGTCTCCCAGTCTCTTCTTCCATGTAATGAAACACTGTTGCACGTGCTGTTTATCACAAGTGCTGATTACATTCCCGAAAATCGGAGGCTTCACTCCTGTAATGAACTAATTTTTCTTTAAATAGACAAATCAAGACGGAGAGCGTTGTGCATCCCTAATAATGTAGCGCGATCAGAAAACAGTCATCCAACCAAAGCCGCCATCTCTCCTGTACAGATCTGCTAATTAGGTCTATTTATATCACTTGTACGTGCTCGCGCGCAGTGCCATGTAATCAGGCAGCCCCATGTAACACTTATCATCTCTGCTCTACATAAATTATGAGATTATTGAATTATGGCTTAAATAAAGGGACTGAATCAATAACATTAGAGGGATTGTCTCTTATGACGTCGTATGGCCACGGTATAGCATCCACGTGAGGAGGTCCGGGCCCTGCTCCTCAGCTTTCTCTATGTATCTAATGGGTGAATGTGATGTTTACATCACTGCAGCGCCACCATAGGGGAAATAAGGAATTACACTGTGGCCATTTAAATCACCTCATGACTTGAGGGGAAGTTAGGAACTACACTGTTGCTAATTAAAGGGGTTTTATCATTTCATTAAATGGTCTTCAGAATAAGGGGACAGTGAAAACAAGCAACTTTGCAATTAGATGTCATTAGCAAAGCTGTCTTGTATTCACAGTTTTCCCCTTATCTTGTGTTTTTGTTTTACACTGATATCCAGTCCTGGTCGAATCCCTCCGGATCCCTCCTCCTTGCATTTCACTAGCTGAGAGCTCATTTACATTCAGTACAGCCCCCGGTCGAATTCACGGAGCTGTGTCTCTCACTCAGAGTAAGGGACCGTCACATTTTCACTTTATACAGGCAGAAGAAACAGAATTACACTGAAGGGCTTACACAATCAGGAAACAGCACAATTTGTGTCGATCCCTTCCTGACTCAGAGTTAGGGCCCGTAGCATTTTCTCTCTCTCACACCCAGCAGAAACAGACTGCAACAGATTCTACAATGAGAAAACATAACAGTTTTGTCCCGGTGTCTAAATCTCTTGCATAGAAGGGTGATCTGTGCTGTTCGTAGAAAGCTGTAACACATCTCCAGCTGTGGCAGGAGAAGAGTTCAGTTGCTCAGTCTAGATTGATTGCAGCCTGTGGTATGTATACAGCTCTTACAAAATAAGACTGCAGGGAGAGACACAGTGACATGTGGACTCAGAGAGAGGGGGGGGGGGGTCTCGGGAGCCAGCATGAACAGTGAAGGGGGGATGATGTCACCCAGCTGGGAGGGGAAGAAACGCCCCTGCATTTCCAGAGTTGAGAAGCTGAGAGCAGTGTGAATCAGCCGAACTAAGGAGGCGATACATCCCCTTTAAGTCACTGCAGTGCCACCATAGAGGAAATTAGGAATAACACTGTGGCCATTTACATCACTGCAGCACCACCACAGGGGAAATTAGAAGTTGCACTTTAGCCATTTACATCACTGCAGCACCACCATAGGAGAAATTAGGAATTGCACCCTGGGCCTTTTAATCACTGCAGCGCCACCAAAGGGGAATTTAGTAATTACAGTGTGGTCCTTTAAATCACCTCATTACCTGAGGGGAAGTTAGGAACTACACTGTTGCTAATTAAATCACTGCAGCACCACCATAGAGGAAATTAGGAATTACAGGGTAGCCCTTTAAATCAAGGCAGCACCACCAAAGGGGAAATTAGGAATTACAGTGTGGCCCTTTAAATCAATGAAGCACCACCAAAGGGGAAATTAGGAATTTCAGTGTGGCCCTTTAAATCAGCTTAGGTCTCTGACCGTCGGACTCTGAGGCATATTTCTCGTGCATATTTGGAAGTAATACACAGAAATGAGACAGAAGTAGGAGCTTAAGGGAGCTTGAAGGATCGCCTGTTATGTGAGTAACTGGTCTCTTATAACATACACCTTATCCACTATGCTCACTCTTGCTATCTACCTTTTTGCCATCCCCTCCTTTCCTACAACCCAGTGTCGCCCCCTGAAAATGCTATCCACATCAGCCCTCTCTCCCCCCCTCACCTATGTATAACTTTCCCACACACTGCTTTCCCTTTTTAACTCCCCCAAAACCCACCAGCCTCCAAAATGTTGCCAAAACCGCTCTACACAACACTAAACCATCTGCTGTCACTTTTCTTTCTCCTGCTTCTTGCTGCAGGGGGACCAGCCCCCCCTACTTTTTCCCCCCCGAAACCCCATCGCGCTTTCCTCATTTTCCTCACTTTACAGGGCTCAACCCCTCTTTCCCCCTTTCCCCTCCACTCCCAAAAAATAGTTGAAAAAACCCTTTGTTTTTAACTTTCTGTTTCCCCTGCTATTCGGGGGCTTTTTAATCGTCTTTTCCTCGCCTACTTTAAATGTGCTATGCTTGTGAAGGGGGCCCCGTTTTCCTTGGGTTGGGTTAACAAAAAACAAACCCCACTGGCTGTTTAATGACTTGTCCTCTCTAACTCCTGAATCTCCTCCTCTCACTGAAACAGGCTCCAGCAATCAGACACCGCTTCCCTTGCTGCCCTCCCTATGGCGGCCTACACTTCACCCATACCCCCAGACCTGAGAACAGGCCAGGTGGAGGAGTTGCATACTCTTTATCCATACTGCACTTACCAGGTCATTCCTCTGCACCCTCCTCATTTTCCCCTCCTTTGAGGTCCACACCCTCAGCTCTTTCGGCCATTTTCCTCAGAATCGCCGTTGTGTACAGACCCCCGCTCACCCCCCAGTTTCTGGATAATTTTGCCGCCTGGCTCCCACATTCCTTCCACTGAAATACCCACACTCATCATGGGTGATTTCAACATTCCCATTGAAACCTATTTCTCCTTCTGCCTTTTGGTTTTCTTTCCCCTAATACCCTTTGGCCTCTTGCAATTACAGATTCTCCCACCCACAGGAGGGGACACGCTCTTGATCGGGTTTTCTGCAGTCACCATCAATTTCTAACCTCATTATTTCTCCTTATGCTCTCTCTGATCACAACCTTATCTCCTTCACTATCACCAATTCTCAGCCTTCTCTGGAACACCTGCCATCGCCATCCAGAAACATTCGCTCCATGAACACTCAGGAACTCATAGACACCATACAGTCCTCACTGCCCCCAATCCCTCCGACTCGTCCTGACCTGGCTGTCAAGCAGTACAATAAAACTCTCTCAACCCCCCTAGACATATTGGCACCACTAGACACCGCACCCCGGTCGACGCCCACAGCATGGCACACGCCTCATACTCGCTTTCTGCAGCGTTGTTCCGGGTGTGCTGAGAGACTGTGGAGAAGTCAAAGCTCCCTGCGATTTTCTCCACTACAAATTCATGCTCAGCACTTACCACACTGCCCTTCACTGCGAAAACAAAAATATTTCACCTCCCTCATCTCCACACTACACAAAAACCCAAAACGCCTGTTTGACACTTTCCACTCCCTCCTCAGCCAAAAGCTCAGGCCCCGGTCATGACCTCTGTGCTGAAGGACCTGGCACTCACTTCAAAGACAAAAAGACAGTATCCGGCAAAACATCTCATCTCAACCTCAAGAAACCCCATCCCGTCCCCTCCCGGGACGTCCTATAGTCTGCTCTCAGCCCTTGACCCAACGACAGAAGAAGAAGTGTCCAGCTTTCCTCGCCCACCACCTGCTCTAGTGACCCCATTCCATCCCACCTTGTCAGTCTATCTCTCCAGCTATCATCTCTCACCTTACCGCCAATCTTTAACCTTTCTCTCTCTATGGGAAACTTTCCCTCCTCGTTTAAACCCCGCCATCATAACCCCTTTCTTAAAAAGCCCTCTCTGGACCCATCCTGCGCTGCTAACTACCCACCAGTCTCTAAACCTGCCCCTTCATCTCTAAACTCCTGGAACGCTTGGTCTACTCCCGTTTAATCGCTATCTCTCTACTAAAATCCTTTTTGACCCCTCAATTCGGTTTCCGCACCCTCACTCCACAGAAACTGCTCTGTTAAGTCTCTAATGATCTCCTCACGCAAATTCACAGGGGAAATACTCGTTGCTGCTTTCCTGGATCTCTCCCGCAGCATTTGACACTGTGGATTTACCACCTTCTCCTCACCAGCCAGCACCAAATTGGCTCCAGGACACCCCTCTCTTGGTTCTCTTTCCTACCTCTCTGACCGCTCCTTCAGTGTTCATTTGCAGGTTCTACCTCCTCTTCCCCTTCCTCTTGCTGTCGGGGTTCCTCAGGGATCCGTTCTTGGTCCTCTCCTTTTTTCATTACACATCCCCATTGGACAAAACCATCAGCAGATTTGGCTTCCAGTACCATCTCTATGCGGGTGACAAACCCCAAATTATACACCCCCTCCCGAGACATCACTCCGCTTGCTACAAAACACCAGTGGGCTGTCTGTCCGCTGTCTCTGAAAATCATGTCCTCTCCCATCTGAAACTAAACTCACTAAAACCGAACTTCTTGTCTTTCCACCATCTTCTAACCAAAACCCTACCCTGCTATCTCTTCTCCGTGTGTGGCACCACCATAACACCTAGGCACAGGCCCGCTGTCTTGGGGTAATACTAGATCTAAATTTTTCCATTCCCCCATATATCCAGTCCCTTGCCCGCTCCCTGTCATCTGCACCCCAAAACATCTCCAGAAATCCGTACTTTTCTCACTGTGGAAACAACTCAATCTCCATTGTTGCTCTTATTCATTCCGTCTTGACTACTGAACTCCCTGCTTATCGGTCTCCTCTCTGCAAACTCTCCCCCCTCCCAAACTGTCCTGAATGCAGCAGCCAGGCTTGTCTTTCTTTCAGCTGCCTATACTGATGCCTCTACCCTATGTCACTCCTGCACTGGCTACTATTCAGTTTCAGAATTTCAAAAAAAACTCACCACTCTCACCCCTAAAGCTCTCCACAACGCTGCTCCTCCCACATCTCCACCCCCATCTCTGTCTACCACCCTACCCCTGCTCTCCGCTCTGTGATGATATCAGCTACATTCATCTCAATCATCCGAACCTCCCCGCCCCCTCAAAATTTCACATGGCAGCACCATTCTTGGAATATGCTACCGCGGGCGATCAGGCACATTTAAACTCTCATAGTTTTAAGAGGGGCCCCGAGAAAACATCTTCCAGCCTGGCCTACCAAGATCCCTAATGCTATCACACACATCATGTCACTCCTCACTGGGCACTCACAGGCACTTACTGTTATAGTGTACTGTCAGGGTGGCAGGGTCACCCAATTTTTATGTAAACCACCTCCTATTTATGTAAACATTTGGTGGACCATTGTAAACTTGGGACTTCTTACCCTTTGTCTCACCCATCACCCTAATAGATTGTAAGCTCTCGCGAGCGGGCCTCAACCCGTGTCTCATTTGTAAGTTCTTTTAATGTGTAATGTCTGTATGTAACCCCTCTAAATTTTAAAGTGCTGCGGAATATGTTGGCGCTATATAAATAAAAAATTATTATTATTATTATTATCACTGCAGCACCACCAAAGGGGAAATTAGGAATTACACTGTGGCCATTGCCATCACTGCAGCGCCACCATAGAGGAAATTAGGAATTACATTGTGGCCCTTTAAATCACTGCAGCACCACCAAAGAGGAAATTGGGAATTTAAGTGTGACTCTTTAAATCACCTCATGACCTGAGGGGAAGTTGGGAATTACACTGTTGCAAATTTTAAAAACGAACCCACCCCCTTTGGGAAATTTTGGGAAATTTAAAAAGGGTCCCTTTTTAAATTGGCACCCCCCCACCAAAAGGGGGGAAATTTTGGGGAATTCAGGTCCCCCTTTAAATCAAGAAGCCCCCAAACCAAAGGGGGAAAAATTGGGGAATTTTCAGGGGGGCCCCCTTTTAAAATTAAAGGGCAGCACCCCCAAAAGGAGAAAAAAGGGAAAATTTCATTTGGACCTTTACATCTTTGCCTCATCATAGGAGATATTGGGGAATTACATGTGGCCCATTTACGAGCCCTCTATAGTTTAAAAATTTTAAACCACTGTTGATTTAAAAAAGTTAATTTTCCTTACAAAAAAGGGTAATTCCCAAAAAGGTTTTTTAAAATGGGTTTTTCTGAGCTAAAAATTTCCTAAAATTTTTTAAATGTGAGAAAAAATAATCGGGGCCCCCCCCCTTTTGCTGAGGCTCCCCCCCTTTTGGGTTTTTTGGGGGTTATCTTTTTTTGAAAATTCTTCTTTTTTTTCCATTGTGGTTTAGTTGCCCTAAAGGGCCATAATAATTTTGTCCTTGATTTTCTTCCCTTTAAAGAAATGAGCTCCTGTGAGTGATACAGCCTATTGGAATAGCAGAGCTGCGTGAAAACCGGTGGGTAAAAAATTTAAAGGGGGGCCCCCCCGGGGAAAAAAAAACAAATCATCGGGAAACTTGTGATCCTCTGAAAAAATGAAACCCGAGCTCTTTGACTTTCTGGGTTTTTTTTTTGTACTTTGCTTTTTCTGCCCCTTATTTTTTGATGTTTTTTCTTCCTCCACTGGGGGACAAAAGGGGGCCCTACGGGGAATTTATTTAAATTGGGGAAACCCAAAAAAAATTTTTTTAAAATTGGGCCCTTTTTTTTCCCCCGGGGAAATGGGGAATTTTGAAATTGGGAATTTTCTGCCCAGAAAGGAGTTATTAAAACCCCCCGTTTTTTAATGAAAAATTAATGATTTTTAAAAATTTTTTTTAAATTTAGGGCCTTTCCCTGAATAAAAATTGTGTATTTTATTTAAAAAAATTTTAAGGGGGTTTTTGGGGGAAAAAAAAGCCGGGACGGAAAGCTAACCCCTTTTTAATTAAAAATGAAAAATTTTCCAGGGTTACCAAGATTTTTATGAAAATTTTAATATTAAAACCAAAGGACAGTTTTTTATTAAATTATTTTTAACCCCCTTTTTAGGGTTTTCCCCCCCAAATTTGGGGTAAAAACAATCGGGCCCCCTTGGTTGGGTGGAAATTTTGGAAATGAAAGAAGGGGAAAACCCCATGTAGGGAAAAATTTTAAACTTTTTTAATGAAAAAAGTTTTTTAAATATTAATCTAAAAAAATTTTTAAAGTTCTAAAATTGGGATTTGGGGGGCAAAAACATTTTTTCTTTTAAAACTGAGGCCAATTTTTTTGTAAAAACCTTAAATTTCTTCCCAAAATAAAACTTTGGAAAAAAAGGGTTATTGGGAAAGATTATCAAATTTTAAGGCTTTTTAAAAATTTCCCCTAATTTTGGGAACAATTGGGGGAGGGGGGGAAATGGGGTTAAAAATTTTTCCCCTTGGGGAAGGACTTAGGGGTGGGGTTAATTTCCCTTTTGTTTTTTTAAAATTCGTGAGTCAGAAGAAATTGAGGTTTTTTAAATCAACAAAACACTTGGGGTTCTCACCTTTTTCCCAAAAATCCTTGTGATATGCAGATGCTTAGTGGAAAAAAAAAAGGGCCCAATCTAAAAACTCTACACCCCTATAGGGGTGTCCCCCCAAGGAGAGATTTTTTTCCCTCTTTGCACTGTGCCCAGTTTACTTTTTCTTTGTGAAAACCCTATCTTGTCTTTTTTGGTTTCCCAGGTAAAGGGTTTGGGGTTTTTTCCCAAAAGGGAAATGGGTTTTCGGGTGGGGTGGCCCTTAGGGGGGAAAGTTACTCCCTTTTTTGTAAAGGTAGGGGTTTAACTTCCCTTTTCCCCCTATTTTTTCTTTTATTTTATTAATTAGGGATAGTTTACACTTGGATTGAACTTTGTTTTACTGATAACTGATTTTTTTTTTATGTATTTCGATAGCAGGTATTATCAGATAAAACACAATTTTAAGCTTTAAATATTAAATTGTGGATTTCTGATAATGGAAAATTTCCCCCCTAAAAGACACTGGGTTAAATTCTTATGAAAATGGGGAAAAAATGTAGTTTTTTTCAAAGCTCTGCGCCAACGGGTTTTTGGGCTTTAAAGAAAAATTCATTTCCCAAAAAAGAGGTTAGAGATAATATTTTTTTTAAAAGGGAATCAGAATTTATCCACCCAAAATTTTGAGGTAAACAAATTAGTAAAGTTAAAAGTCCCCTTATGTATTAGGGGTTTTCCCCTATGGGGGTTTCTCTATGAAATTACGGTCAATAGGGAAAGCCTCAAATATAAGGCGTCACACTTTGGAGCCTCAAAATGTAAAAAGGGTACCACTTATGGGCCTTTCTATAAGGCGTCACACTAGGGGCCCTTCTGTTTAAGAGCAGAAACCCCTTTTATGGAACCTCTATTTTAAAAGGCGGTCCCTTTGGAGCTCTACTTTTTGAGCGTCACTTTTGGGGGCCTTTCCTTTAAGAGCGGTCCCCTTTTGGACCCCTCTGTATAAAGGGGGGTCACACTATGGACCCTCTACGGAAAGGGGCAGGGGCCCAACTAGGGAGCCTCTACTATAAGTGCGGTCACACTATGGGGCCTCTACTATTGGCGGCCCACCACTATAGGGCCTCTTTTTTAAAAGGGGAGCAGTCACACTATCGGGTTTTCAAATTTTAAGAGCGGTTCAACTATCGAGTCTCTACTGAAAGAGCTTTCCCACTTTGAGTCTTATAAAAGAGGGGTTTCCATATGGGACCCTACTGTAAGAGGGGGGTCCCCACTATGGAGCCTTACTATAAGAGGGGTTTCACCTTTGGAGCCTCAAAATTTAAGGGGAGGCCCAACTTGGAGCCTTACTTTTAAGACGGGTCAAAAACTATGGAGCCTTACTAAAAGGGGCCCGCTCCACTAGGGAGCCTCTTCTATAAGACCCTTTTCACTAGGGGAGTTCTTTTTAAGGGGCGTCAAAACTATGGAGCCTCTGCAATAAGGGGTAAAATATGGGGCCTTACTAAAAGAGCAGTCCTTTGGAGCCTTCTATAAGAGCGCTCACACTAGGGGAGCCTCTACTATATGAGCGGGTCCACTTTAAAAGCCTCTACTTTTAAACAGTCACACTATGGGCCTCTATTTAAGGGGCGGTCACACTAGGGGACCCTTATTTATAAAAAGCGGTAAAAATATGGACCTTACTTTTACGGGGGGTTTCAAACTATGGAGCCTTTTACTATACGAGGGGTCACATATGGAGCCTCACTAAAAGAGCGGCCCACACTATGGAGTCTTTTACTAAAAGGGGCAGTCACATATGGACCCTCTACTAAAAGCGTAAAAACTTTGGGCCTTATTATGGGGCGTAACACTATGGAGCCTTACTTAAAAAGCAGTCACACATGGAGCCTATATTAAAGAGCGGTCACACCCCTGGGCCCCCAAACTTTTAGAGCGGCCCAAAATATGGAGTTTTCTATGGGGGCGCTCAAATATGGACCCCTCTACTTTTAAGAGCGTTACCCAAAGGGAGTCTTTTATTTAAAGCAGTCACTAATGGACCCTCTCCTATAAACCCGGTCACACTATGGAGCCTTATATAAGAGCAGCCCAACTTATGGACCTTATTTTTTAAGAGCGCCACACTATGGGGCCTCTACTATAAGAGCGGTCCACTATAAGCTTACTTTTAAGAACGTCACACTATGGACCCTCTATTTTAAAAGAGCGGTCACACTATGGACCCTTTTATATAAAGAGGCCCAAACTTGGACCCTTACTTTCGGGGGGGTCAAATTTATGGACCCCTTCTACTTTAGGGGGGGGGTTTCACACTATGGAGCCTCAAATAAAAAGAGCGGTCACACTATGGAGTCTCTACTTTTAAGAGCGTAAACAATTTGGAGCCTCTTTATAAGGGGCGTCAACTATGGGCCTCAAAAAAATAAGAGCCAGTCACACTTTTGGCCTAAAATAAAAGAGCAGTCCCACTAGGGACCCTTTTATATAAGTGAAGTCCCCACTAGGGGGGCCTCTACTAAAAGAGTTTTTAAAAAATAGGGAAAAGCCCTTTACTATAAGAACGGTCACATATGGAGCCTTACTAAAAGACCCGGTACCTTGGGCCTCTACTTTTAGGGGCGGTCAACACTATGGAGTTTTTTTCTTTTAAGAGCAGTCAACTATGGGCCTCTACAAAAAAAGGCAGTCACACTATGGAGGCCTTTCATATAAGGCAGTCAAAATTTTGGGACCTCTACTATAAGAGCGTCACACTATGGTCCCTTACTTTAAGAGGGGGTTTCCCCACTTGGCCCCCTCTACTATAAGAGCGGTCCACTATGGAGCCTCACTTTAAGGGGCGCCCAAAATTTGGGGCCCAAATAAAAGAGCGGTACATTTTGGAGCCTTAATAAAATGGCGGGGTTTCCACTTTGGGGCCTTTCAAATGTAAGAGCTACCCAAAATAGGGGAGTTTAAAACTTTAAGAGGGGTTTAACCGGGGGAAAATTCACTTTAAGAGGGGGTTCAACTTTTTGGGCCTTTACTAAAAGGTTTTCCCAAAACTTGGGGGCCTTTACTTAAAGAGAAAGTCCCTTTTTTGGGCCTTTAAATTTAAGGCGGTCCACTTGGAGAAAATTTTTTAAAGAAGTACACTATGGGGCCTTTTCTAAAAGAGGGGTCCCCCACTAGGGAGCCTCTACTATAAAAAGGCAACAAAACATATTTTGGGCTTTTGACATAAAAAATTTATTCTAAAAAACCCAAAGCATAGGTTCCCCCTAAAAAGGGCAATTATTAGGGTCTAATAAAATATCGGGGGCACACAAAAAGACTAAGAAAAAACCTCAAGGTATATAGAAATTTTGGAAATGCTTTACTGCAAAGGGCAAAATAGGGAAAAACCGGGGAAATCTTATTTTTCATATTTGATAAAAAGATTGTATTAAGTCACCTCCCAAAAGGGTCAAGGGGATCCCAAAAGCAGGTGGGGTCCCTACATTTAAATAGGTTTTAACTAGGCTTTCAATCCAGACTGCAAACTTCAGGGTATTTTTGGAACTGAAAATTAAAAAATTTTACCCTGCCGGGTTTTTAAAAGGGCCCAGCTGTGTGCAGAAAACCCAATGGGGCCTAGTAAAGGTAACATTTTTTGGTTTTGGGGAAACTAACCTGTTTTGGATCCCCTTGCTTTTTTGGGAGGGGGAGCTTAATAAAATCTTTTTTAAAAATTACTGTAAACTAAGAGTCCCGGGTTTTTTTTCTTATTTTCCTTAGCGTAATGCATTTCCAATATTTTATATACCTGGGTTTTTTTATTAGTCTTTAGTGTCCCAAATGTTTTAATTTGTATTAGACGTTATATTTTTTTTTTTTTGGGGTGTGCACTATGTTTTGTTTTTTTTTCGGGAATATATTTTATATTTTGGCAGAGCCCAAACTTTATGTTTTGTTTTTTCATTTGAGATTGGCATCTTTTGGGCTTGCTGCACACAGTGCCTCTTTTAAACCAGTGCGGGTTTAATTCAATTGTTTAGTTCCAAATCCCTTTTTGGAATTTGGGAAAGTCTGGTTTGACCCCCTTTGTGAGGTAACAGGTTTAGTGTAGGGATCACCTGCTTGGGATCCCCTTGAGGGTTTTGGGGGGTGGTTTAAAAATAAAAATTTTTTGATCAAAAAATTGTAAACTAAAAAGCCCCAAGGGTTTTTTCTTTTTTTTCCTTAGCAGTAATGCATTCCTTTATTTCTATTTCCCTTGGGTTTTTTATTTTGTCTTTAGTTTTCCCCACTGTTTTTTGGTATTAAAAGTCTTTAAAAGACCCAGTAACACTATGGGCCTTTCTTTTGAGAAATTTCCCCTTTATGGAGCCTCTACTAAAAGAGCGGTAAAATATGGACCTCTTTTGTAAGAGCGTACACTATGGAGCCTCACTTTTAAAGGGGGGTAACATTTGGGGCCCTCTTCTAAAAAGTGCGTCCCCAATAGGGAAACCCCCTCTATTTTTGGGGCGGTCCACTAGGAGCCTCTACTTTTAAGGGCCCCGGTCACAATGGGGGCCTCTACTTTTAAGAGCGCTCCCCACTTGGGCCTTTACTATAAGAGCAGTTACACTATGGAGTCTCTACTAAAAGGCCCGTCCCCTTTTTGGGAAAGCCTCTGCTTTTAAGAGGGGGTTCACCAAATATGGGGCCCTTTTACTAAAAGGAGTCACCTAGGGGAGCCTCTTACTTAAGAGCGTTAAAAACTATGGGGCCTTTTACTAAAAGAGGGGGCACATTTATAAACCCTTCAAACTATTTAAAAACTTTACATTTTGGGACCCTCTTTTTAAAAGAGGGGTACATATGGGCCTCTACTTTTTAAGAGGGTTTCCCTATGGGGGGGCCCCCTATTAAAAAAGGCCCGGTAACCTATGGACCCTTCTACTATAAGGCAGCCCACACTAGGGGCCCTCTACTAAAGAGCGTCACACTATGGACCCTCAAATATAAGAGCGGCACTTTATGGAGTCTCTACTAAAAGGGAAGCGGTCACACTAGGGAGTTCTTCAAAAGAGGGGGGGTCAAAACCTTTGGAGTCTTTTACTAAAAAGAGCGGTACACAAATGGTTTTCTCTACTTTAAGAGCGGTCACAAGGGGGTTTCTCTACTATAAGAGCGGTCACATATGGACCCTCTACTTTAAGAGGGGTTTAACTTTTGGGCCTCTTTTTAAAAGGACCGGTCACATATGGGCCTCTACTATAAGGCGGTCAAAAATATGGAGCCTTTTCTGTAAGGAGGGTAAAACTTGGGTCTTTTACTATAAGGGGAAAGGTAACCTTTTGGGAGTTTACTTAAAGAGAAGTCACCCCTATGGGCCCCCTTCCCTATAAGGAAGGGGTAAACATTAGGGAGTCTTTCTTTTAAGAGCGGTCACACTAGGGAGTCTCTACTTTTAAGAGCGGTAACACAAAGGAGTCTTACTAAAAGGAAGCGGTCAAAACTATGGATTTCTACTATAAGGGGGTTTCACCTATGGAGTTTTTAATAAAAGAGCGGGTCCACTAGGGAAACCCTTACTTTTTAAGAGCGGTCAAAAATTAGGGCCCTCTACTAAAAAGAGCGGTCCACTATGGGCCTCTACTATAAAAAGCTTGAACCCCTTGTCTGTAGGGGAAACATGGGGAAAACATGTAAAAAGGAAGGCGCGTAAAAAGTAAATTTTTTGAGTGTAGATTTCAGTGTTAATTCGCCAAAATGTATAAAAAGTGGTTTTTCTGTGTTCATAAATAATTTTGAAAAGATTTATAAATTTTTAAAATACTTTTTTTAGGAGATATTTTTATTTTTTGGGGGATATTTTATATTTTTATATTTCAATTTTATATGAAAACATTTTTCTTTAAATTTTTAAAATTGTTTTAAATTTTTTCGTTTGATAATTTTTAAAAAATTAAATTTTTTATTATTGTTCTGGGGGAAAGCTGAAAAATTTTTTGGGGACTTTTTTTTGCCCCTTACAGCAAACCCGCCCCAAATGCGACTCCTAAGGTCAGGCGACCCACATTAAACAAAGGTTCATGTCCGGGGGGGGGTTTTGCTAAAAAAAACCCCCATTCTATTTGTGTCTAATATTAAAGGGGGTTTTCGTTTCCCTTACTTCGGCTCATTCACACTGTCTGAGCTTCTCACCCTTCGGGAATGCGGGGGGTTTTTTTCCCCCTCCCGTGGATTAAATTCATCCCCCCTTAAACTGCTGGCCTGGACTCCCCCTTTCCCCCTCTGAGTCCACATATCCTGTGTCTCCCCCTATTAGTCTTTTTTTTATAAGAGCTGTAACTTTACACAGGGGGCTTTTCAATCTAACCCTGAGCACTGTTCTCACGCTGGAGTTGTTTTTAAGCTTTTAAGAGGGCACGATATGGTGTTCAGGGGGATTTAAAGGCCCCGGGAAAAACTGTCATGTTTTCTAATTGAAACAATTGTGAGTCTGTTTCGCTAGGTGTGGAGACAAAAAAATTCCCTACGGCCCCCTAACCGGGAGTCAGAGACCAGCTCCTTTGGAATCAAACCCGGGGGTTTGTAAGTTTGTAAATGGTCTCGCTGGAAAAAAAAGGGGAGGGTTTAAAACCCACAGGGGTATCAGTGAAATTTAAAAAACACAATTAAGGGACCCCCCCCCCCCTGTGAAAAAAGGCAGCTTTGTAATGACATCCAATTGCAAAGTTGCTTGTTTTCACTGTCCCTTTATTCTGAAGACTATTTAATGAAACGATAACACCCCTTTAAGAGTGTGGTGCACTCCAGAACACCCCTAGAACACCGCCTCATGTTCGGCGCATTAGAAAGTGTTGAGTCTTACGAACAATGCGCCGAACACATTCATTAAGTGAATTAGACGTCGTAGCCGCTCATTTAAGTGCATTGTATGCCAATAAAAAGGGTAAAAAAACCCTTTCATACATGTCGCCCATAATGTTTTTTCCCTGTCTTGTGGAATACAGAGTGAAACAGAGAATTATAGATTCAAAACTAATACACAACAGTATGCGTTCCACTTAAGAGAAGCAAAAAGCAGAACATGTATCTACTATAACTATCTTTTTATCTATTTGTCTATCTATCCCATGTCTATCTATCTATCTATCTATCTATCTATCTATCTATCTATCTATCTATCTATCTTTATATCTATCTTTCCATCTGTTTGTCCATATACCTATGTATCTCATATCTGTCTCACATTGCTATGTTTGATTATCTCCTCCTTCTTCACACACAATGAAATTATCTGAATTGTTCCATGTGAAGATAACATTGTTACAATATTACACATTTGTCTACAGGGAGTTGGGAAATCCATGTTTTTGCTGTGTTCATCAATATTTTATGAAGTAATATGGGATCCAGCAGGGAGCTATTGCCTTGATTGATGGACTATAATATGTGGCTCATTTAGAAATAGATGTCTTTGTTGGCAGCCTCCTCGTCTCTTAGTAAATAATGGAATTATCTTTGAAGATTATTTGTTCTGCTGCAGTAAGAAAAAGCACGTTTCAGAAGGTCATTAAGATATATGAATATTGAGGAGGTCGGGCCCCTGGAAGAAGCCCTGGAGCTGCAGGTCTCAGCCGCACTGGGAAGATGTATGGTGTCTCTGCTTCACTGGAATCTGTGCTCAGTTTTCTTCTAGAAGGATTTGTCATTTCCTGCAGTTTTGGCCAGAAATATCAGCAAGCGATCAGACGGCTTTGTACATCGCGAGTCTACTACAGGGGACAGTGCATTTATACTGGGACCCAACCAACCATAAAGAATAGAGAGAAAATCACAGATAAGGACGTCTGCCTGCATAAGGTCAGAAGCCACAACTGGAAGCCCATTGATTTACATAGTTACCAGGTTCTCCAGACAATGTGATGACAGTATCAGAGGTTCCTCACTGTGTTCCCGGTGGGCCCCTGAGCATGGCAGACCTGGAGCTGCTTTTAAACTGCATATACGTCCTTGGGAGAGGCAGGAAAGCAGAGAAAAAGAGGCCAAAATCAAAAGGTATAGTATAAGAGGCAGATACAGAAGCTGTAGGGTGGACCTCAGGAATCAACTCCACTGGTGGACAGAAGAATCAGCTCCATTGGTAAGCCCTAAGAAACAAATCTACTGGTGGGCCCCAAGAATCAACTCCACTGGTGGCCCCAAGAATCAACTCCACTGGTGGTGCCCAAGAATCAATTCTACTGGTGGCCCCAAGAATCAACTCCACTGGTGGGCCCCAAGAATCAACTCCACTGGTGGGCCCCAAGAAACAATTCTACTGGTGGCCCCAAGAATAAATTCCACAGGTGGGCCCGAAGAATCAACTCCACAGGTGGTGCCCAAGAATCAACTCCACTGGTGGCCTCAAGAATAAACTCCACTGGTGTGCCCCAAGAATCAACTGCACTGGTGGACCCCAAGAAACAATTCTACTGGTGGCCCCAAGAATCAATTCCACTGGTGGGCCCCAAGAAACAATTCAACTAGTGGCCCCAAGAATCAATTCCACTGATGGACCCCAAGAATCAGCTCCACTGGTGGCCCCAAGAATAATCTCCACTGGTGGGCCTCGGGAATCATCTCCACTGGTGGCTCCAAGAAACAACTCTACTAGTGGCCTCAAGAATTAACTCCACTGGTAAGCCCCAAGAATCAACTGCACTGGTGGACCCCAGGAATCATCCCCACTGGTGGCTCCAAGAAACAACTCTACTAGTGGCCCCAAGAATTAACTCCACTGGTAAGCCCCAAGAATCAATCCACTTGGGGCCCCAAAAATCAACTCCACTGGTGGGCCCCAGGAATCATCTCCATTGGTGGCCCCAAGAAACAACTCTACTGGTGGCCCCAAGAATACACTCCACTGGTAGACCCCAGGAATCATCTCCACTGGTGGGCTCCAAGAATTAACTCCACTGGTGGGCTCCAAGATTTAACTCCATTGGTGACGCCAATAATCAACTTCATTGGTGGGCCCCAAGAATCAACTACACTGGGTCCTCCATGTCATTTTATGTGGCCCCAAAAAGCATAGATATAGCCGGCTGGAATAGACAAGGTCTGGATAAAGAAGAACTAGCTCTCCGCTTTCCCCGGAGAATGCAGTCAGTTGTCAGGAGAGCCGTGGCAGCACTAGTTCAGGGAGCGGGTGCCATCTTGGATTCAGAGCTCTGGTGTGCATTCATCTCCACATTAGCAACTGACAGGTGGTGGAACAGCTCTGATAGTCCTACCCAGGGCCCCCTAGCAATCCTCCAAGGTAGAGAGCAGAGTGCTAAAGAGGTGGAAGAGTTTAGATATTATACAGTCCTAAAGGGGGTGTCCACCTCATAAGAAAGTCACTTCCAGGGCTCCAGTAAGATAAAAGAAACTTATACTCACCCTTCTCCAATCCTTGGTTCCAGTGTCGCGTCTCCCTGGTATTCTGTGGATTTATCTGTGACCTAACTATGTGGGGCCTATGTGGGGCCTATCTAGCAACCTACCTGAGGACTGCCTACTTATCTTGGATACCTACTTACCTGGGGCCTATCTACCTGCCTAAGTGAGGACTACCTACTTGGGGCCTGCCTACCTCCCTAACTGCGGCCTACCAACCTACTTAACGGGTGTCTACCTATCTACCTGTGACCTTGCATAACTTCCTAAATGGTAATAGGGGTTTAGTCCTTTGTTCCTCCCCACCCACCTAGCAGACAGTGCCTCTAAACTGTGGATGGAGACGGGGGACATTGAGGAGGGGCTGGAAAAGTGAGGATTTCTGAAATCTGTGTGTAAATCGAGTGGTACCTGGGAGCAGGTGGACTGGACCAGATGAAGAAGAAAAGGGAAAGAGAACGAATTATCAGAGAAGACGTCACTTTTAAATTCTCTGGATGTTACTGCACTGTAATCACAAGCAAGTTTGCAGAGCTGTGTACACTGGTGTCTACCACTAAATGGTCACTGTATGGGGGTAATATACAGTCTGCAGAGTCTGTGTACACTGGTACCTACCACTATATGGTCACTATATGGAGGTAATATACAGTCTGCAGAGCCTGTGTACACTGGTGTCTACCACTATATGGTCACTGTATGGAGGTAATATACAGTCTGCAGAGCCTGTGTACACTGGTACTTATGTCTATATGGTCACTGTATGGAGGTAATATACAGTCTGCAGAGCCTGTGAACACTAGTGTCTACAACTATATGGTCACTGTATGGGGGAAATATACAGTCTGCAGAGCCTGTGTTCACTGTGTCTACCAGTATATTGTCACTGTATGGAGGTAATATACAGTCTGCAGAGTCTGTGTACACTGGTACCTACCACTATATGGTCACTGTATGGAGGTAATATACAGTCTGCAGAGTCTGTGTACACTGGTGTCTACCACTATATGGTTACTGTATGGAGGTAATATACAGTCTGCAGAGCCTGTGTTCACTGGTGTCTACCACTATATGGTCAATGTATGGAGGTAATATACAGTCTGCAGAGCCTGTGTACACTGGTGTCTACCACTATATGGTCACTGTATGGAGGTAATATACAGTCTGCAGAGCCTGTGTACACTGGTAACTACCACTATATGGTCACTGTATGGAGGTAATATACAGTCTGCAGAGCCTGTGTACACTGGTGCCTACCACTATATGGTCACTGTATGGAGGTAATATACAGTCTGCAGAGCCTGTGTACACTGGTACCTACCACTATATGGTCACTGTATGGAGGTAATATACAGTCTGCAGAGCCTGTGTACACTGGTATATACCACTATATGGTCACTGTATGGAGGTAATATACAGTCTGCAGAGCCTGTGTACACTGGTGTCTACCACTATATGGTCACTGTATGGAGGTAATATACAGTCTGCAGAGCCTGTGTACACTGGTGTCTACCACTATATGATCACTGTATGGAGGTAATATATAGTCTGCAGAGACTGTGTACACTGGTACCTACCACTATATGCTCCCTGTATGGAGGTAATATATTGTCTGCAGAGTATGTGTTTACTTTTTTCTACAACTTTAGAGTGTATTTATGGAGGTAATATACAGTCTGCAGAGCCTGTGTATACTGGTGTCTACCACTATATGGTCACTATATGGAAGTAATATACAGTCTGCAGAGTCTGTGTACACTGGTGTCTACCACTATATGATCACTGTATGGAGGTAATATATAGTCTGCAGAGTCTGTGTACACTGGTATTTACCACTATATAGTCCCTGTATGGAGGTAATACTTTTGGAAAAAGTCTTCATTTACCATTTTAGCTTGAAAGCTAATATTTGTAGTGAGACAACTCCTGTAGAGATTCAGGGCCACATGTATGAATCCCGCCGGGTCGGGGCGCACCTTTCCGCCAGTTTTCCGGCGGAATCTGCGCCTGATTTATGTCGGGGCCGGGGCGCGCTCATACATACAATGTAAAGTCCGCCGCGCCTGGCCAGTGTGTTAGGCGCAGTGCGGGTCCGAGGCGCAGTGCGGCGCTGCGCCTATGATTCGCCGCCGGAGGTAGTGCACTCATACATGCGGGGAAAAGTTCCCTGCGCCTCGCCAGTGTGTGTGGGGCACAGTGCGGGGACATGGGCGCAGTGCGGGACTTAGGCGCCGTGCGGGACTGTGCCGAAAAACAGTTCCGATGCGAGACAGGCTGGAACAGCGAGAAATAATTCCAGATGTCGGTGCGGAGTATGAATTAAAAATCGCCTTTATAAAGGCGTTCAACATTCTCAGAAAAAGAGCTTAAACCTAAAAAATAAAAAATACATAAAACAAAATCACTTTCCAATATCCTAATTCAAGAATTAGGATATTGGAAATTGCGGGAAAATTAAAAGTAATTCAAATTCGGGAAAGCATTTTTATTGGTCGGCATAAACCGGCCTTTTAAAAATAGGAGGAAAAGTGAACCTTAAAAAAACCTATGGGGAAGTTTTTAGACCAAAATTTCAAAAAATCCAGGGGGGAAACTTTTTCAAAATACTTTTAAAAATGCTGAAAAGGGGTTTGATTGGCTGAGTAGCGGGGGGCTCGGTTTGGGTCAGCCCAATCAGAATAGGGCAAATAAACCCATTCAAACCTAGGAAATTATTGCCCCAATCAGAATAGGAGCGAAAAAAGCCCCATTCTAGTTTAGGGAGAATTTTAGACCAATCAAAATCCAGGGCCCGGGAAAATTTTAAAAAATTACAGTAAAAGACAAAAAAAAGAGTGATTGGCTGAGTTTGGGGGGGCTTGGCAAATTCCCGGGGGGCCAATCGAGCCGAGCTACTTTTCCCATTTTTGTATATGGAGGATGGACGCCTGAAATCTGGCTCCCCAGGGTCAGGTGCGGAATAAAATTTTTTAATAAAAAAATTTTTTTTTATTAAAGGTAAAACTTTAAACCAGAAAAAGGGGCCAAAAACCCCCTTCTTTAAAAATTTAAAAGCAGTTAAAATCCCGAACAAAAAGGGTTTTGTGCCGGGGCCCGGCGCTACTGGGGAAATTTTCCCCAAAGGGGAGAATTCCCGGGAAAAATTTCGAAAATTAAAATTTGGTTTAAGCTTTTCTCTTTGGTGGCATAAAAACCAAACCAATCAAAATTTGGGGAGCGAAAAAGGGCCCCTTTTTAAAAACCTATGGAGGAGATTTGCCCCAATCAGAATGGGGAGGACAATGTCCCATTAAAAACATATGGAGGAAAATTTGGGACCAATCGAATAGGAGGGGACAAGCCCCTTTTTAAAACCTTTGGGGAAAAAAAATTGCCCAAAATCAAAATTTGGGAGCGAAAATTGTCCCTTTTTAACCTATGGGGAGAATTGCCCAACCCAGAATAGGACGGAAAAAATTGCCCCTTTCCCAAACCTTTGAAGGAGTATTAACCAATCAGTGGGAGCGAAATGCCCAAATTAAATTATATATGGGAATTTTGGGGCCCCAATCAAAATCAAAGGGGGAAAACAGTTAAAAATTCCCAGAAAAAAGGGCGGGAACGAGCTGGGGGGTTTTGAAGGGCGGGGGGCCTTCCAGTTACCCAAAATCAGGGGAGTTTACTTTTCATAGATTTCTTTTGGGAAAAGAAATTCTGAGCGCGCTTGTGATTGGTTTAAGTTAAAAGGGCCCCGTTATTTGGCCAATGGGAGAGCGTGCGCCCGCCCCCTATGGGTTTTCTAAGAAATCTGAAATCAAACGGGAAACAGGGGCCGAAATAAAATTTATAACACAAACAGACGTTGTTTTTCCCCGATGTGTTATAAAAAAACAAAATGATAATATGGGGGGGTAACGAAAAAAAAAAAATTAAATCAAAAAAATTTTTGTTTTTCTTTTTTTCGTTAGCCAAGGTTTCATTTGTATGGGTGCAAAGGAAAATAAAAAAATAAAAATGATTTTATTGATGAAATTTATTTTTTTTCGTTACCCCATTTATCATTCTTTTTACATAAACATGGGAAAAACTTCTTTTGTGTTATTTTTTGTTTTCGGCCATGTTACATTTTGTTTTTCAGATTTGTTTTAAAAAACCTATGGAGCGTCGCTGTCCCCCAAAATTTGGTCCAAAAAAAGGGTTGCCTCTTTTAATTAGCCAATCACAGAGGGGGCGCTCAGAATTTTTTTTTCCCCTTTGAACTTTTATGAAAAAGAAAGTCGCGCTCTGATTGGCTAAGCTGGCCCGACCCCCCCCCGCTTAAAACCAATCGATCTTTTTCTGCATTTTTTTCTGTTTTTTGAACTGTCCCCCCTTTTGGGAATTTGTTTGGTAAATTTTTTTCCCCATGGGATATAATGGGACATTGTTGCTCCTTTTGATTGGTCAATTTTTCTCCTTGGGTTTATAAGGGAATTGTCGCCCCTATTCTGTTGGGGGTTTATGGGGCCCAATTGAGAATAGTTTAAAACAATTTGAATTAGGGTTTTTTTTCCCCGGCGATTCTCTCTATTGCAATTCCCTTTGTAGGGGCCGGTTTCTCGCGAAAAAACTTTGTTGTTGGGTTTTTAACTGCTTTATTTGTAAGAAGGGTTCGGCTTTTATTCCCGATTAAAGTTTTCACTTTAAAAAAAATCATTCCCTTTTTTTAAAAATTCTTTCCGGGCCCGGGCCCGAGGCCCGGGTTTCCGTGCGGGCCCCTCTTCCATAGGGGCTATAGGGGGGAAAGTAGCTCGCGGGGGGCTGAATTTTGGCGGGTTTGCCCAAAAAACCCCTAGCTCAGCATATCAGCTTTTTCTGTCTTTTTACTGTATTTTTTTAATTTTTCCCGCCCTTTGGTTTTGATTTGGGCAAACCTTCCCCTAGGTTTTAATGGTTCACTGTCGCTCCCATTCTGGGTGGGGCCGGTTTATTTCTGACCCAAAGAGAATGGTTTTAGAATTTGAATAAAATGTATTTTTTCCCCCGGAAAATTTCCCGTATCCTAATTTTGATATTGCGCCGTTCTTTGGTTTAGGGGAAAATGATTTTTTTTTTAAATTATGTTTATTTTTTACGTTAAGCTCTTTTCTAACACTGTTTTGCCTTTATAATGGCGATATTTTCGGTATATACTCCTGCTGCTCGGAGGGGAGCGCCGAGATTTCTGTAGCCCGAGTTCTGTAAGTTCCTCGCATGTTCCGATCCTGTTCACTTCGCCTCAGCCGGGAGGTGATTTAGACCAAATAAACCAGGTATGCTTGTACGGGAGCTGGACTGAGCGCTGCCACTGCGCCTCGCTTTGCGTCTCGCCATCGTACATGCCTCGGAGTACGAGCACGCAGACGTCCCGCCCGAACGCACTACCCGCGGCCGACACCGCGCCCACTGCCCGCCCTTCATGCGGGGCGCAAGTGAAAGTGGCGAACACTGCGCCTAACACCGCATCCCCGCATCCGACAGCGGGATTCGAGCTGGGAGGCGCAGTATACGCCAAAAAACAGGCGTAAAGCCTGATCATACATGTCGCCCTTTGTGCTCCTCCACCTTCCGTTTGAGGAGGCCCCACAGATGCTCCATAGGGTTTAGGTCTGGAGACGCTTGGCCAGTCCAGCACCGTTACCCTCATTTCCCTTAGCAAGGAAGTAGGGGTCTTTGGAAGTTGTTTGGGGTCGTTATCATGTTGGTATACTGCCTGCGGCCAGAAGGAGGAGATCATGCTCTGCTTCAGAAATGTCACAGTAATGTTGGAATTAGGTTCCCTCCAAATGGACTGTTAGCTCCCACAGCTGGCAGCCCAACCATGACAAAAAAACCCCCCCCTTCCTCTGATTATGTCTGACTGTAGGAGACACACTTGTCTTTGTCCTCCTCACCTGGTTGCCGCCACACATGTTTGACACCATCTGAACCAAATACGTTTCTCTTGGTCTCATCAGAGCCACGGAAGTGATTCCAGTAATCCATGTCCTTAGTTCCTGCTCGTCTTCAGCAAACTGTGGCTTTTTCTTAGGGCATTATCTTTTAGAAGAGGTTTACTTCTGGATGAATCCATGAAGTCCAATGTGATGCAGTGTTCGGTGTATGGTTTCAGCCACTGACCTCCGCAGAATGCTGGCAGCTCTCATATCTGAATATGATGCTGAGGACGTGCACTCATCTTTTTTGCGTAGACCAGGCGAGGTCTGTTCTGAGTGGAAACTTGTTTTGCTATCCCACTTATATGGGTCGTGGCACCGCGCTGCAGCTCAGTGTCAGGGTGTTTGGCGATGCTGACTCGAGTGCGTCAATATTCTTAGAGCCTCGATCAACTTTATGAAGAGCAACAAGTCTTTTCTTTTCAGATCTCAGACTTTTCTTTGACTTTGAGGCCCCCTGGTAAATTTCCCCAGTGACCGTATGAGAGAGTGGTTAAACCAAATTTAACACATCTGCTCCCCATTTACCCGGACCTTTTAAACCCAAAAACGAGTCACATGACCCATGGAGGGAAAAAAGGAAAAATTTGGGGCACATTTGTCTATTCCTCATTTTTAGGGGTTTTGTACTCACTTTTGTTGTCACTTAGGGGGGTTGTGTACTCATTTTTGGGTTTAAACGTGACTTAGCATTGGGGGCTTTTTGTGAATTACTTTGAGGGCAAACTAAATTTATTACGTTATACAATCTGTCCACTAAACTACTTTACTTGTATTTTTGGGTTTACCTGAAAAGATCTAATACAATATTTAAAAAAAATGTGAGAGGTACTTGTTTGTGAGAACTCTAGTTTCCAGACTCCAGTCAGTACCCCATTGGCTAATTTTTTTCAGTTATCCATTGGGGCCCATAAAATGATTTGAATGGGGCCTTAAATGGGATAGGCACTGAGAAAATTGGATGGGGGGTCTTTAAAGTATATTTTACCCCAATTCTCGTGATTTTGTTTTGTTTTCCATTTTCAAGCTGCGTTTGAAGCCCGGGTTTGCGCCTGGAAACAAAAAGCATTTTAGCTGCACCTTCTGTAAGACGTGACCCAACACCTCCGGCCCTTTTGCCTTTTCTAAAGTTGTTTTAAATGTGGAAAAAAACAGTACAAGTAAAGTTTTGCAATAGGGTCTGGTTTCAGGCCTTGGGTTTTCGTAAAGCCCGGGCCCCGGCCCCCCTTTTCAGCTTTGGCCCTCGGGCAAGTGTGCAGGGGGGCCCCCCAAAACTGACTAAAGGTCAGCCCTTAGCCAACCCCAAGAAACCCCTATATTATCACCCCACTTATGTCGGGACCCCCGGCAGTACAACTGTTTGGCAGGGCAGGGAGTTTGGGCTCCCTTCCACCATGGTTTTAACTTTTGCACATCCAAAAATCACAAACAGTTAAATAAGTAAAGCCAACCAAAGGACCCGGGGTTTTTTTCTTGTTTTCCCTGGGACTAATAGCCCCTGGGGCCCTGTATTTGTAGGGCCCCCCCGGGAAAAATCCCTAGGTGCCCAATGGAAAAGATGGCCTCTGGGCCCTAGTGAAAAATTTTAAAGGGGCCCCCCAGCTCCATGTGCCATTTACAATGTGGTGTCTCTTTTGGGGGAGGGGCTTTTGGGCCCCCTAGCGCACCCCCCGGTTTGCGCCTGCTCCATGCACCCCCTTAGCTACCCCCTTGGGGCCATTATTTTTTGGGCTCTTGATGGGACAGCCCTGTACCCCTGCCCTGTCTGACCCAAAAACCATCTGTTTTTTCTTAGGAGATAACGACTTTGGGCAGACACCCATTTTAAAGGGACTAAAGGGTTGATGAATCAGAATGTGAGTCCCCCGAAAAGTTTGTCGCTTTATTCAGGACGAAAATAGGCTTTTTTTTTATCTTTAAATGGCAAATAAAATTTGTCCCAAAAATACAGTTGATGTGTGTCCTGAAAATGGGGGCCCAAAAGACTCGGAACAAAGGGGTCCCGCCTGGAACTACCCTACCCTTTTACTTTTGGATTCCAGTAACATGGTGAAGCTTAGTGAAGGTTTCTGAGGGTGATGTTTAAGGTGGGGTCCACTTTGGCCCCACCTAAAAAATTTTTCAGAATACCCCCCTGGTGGTTTTGCTTGACCATTTTTTTATACTGTTGTAGGATTCGTTGAGAGCTTCCATCGCAGAGGGGTGCACTGCATCCCTTTTCAGGGCTCCAAAATCCACTCCTCAAGCCCCCCAACAGGCCAGTTTTTTGGCTTTCTCGTATTTACCGGTGATGTAATTATTGTCAGTGCATTCTGTGGGAATCCGAAAAACATGACCTTTGGGGGTCTGAGGCTGGAGTTGGGGAACACTGCATTACTGACTGACACCTGGCGCTCGAAAGACTCTATGACCCAAAGGGGGCGGGGTTTCCGTATGAATTTTTTTTTTCCCGGGAAAAAAAAAAGTTTTTTCCGTCATTTTTTTTTTGGAATCTGCGAGAGGCTCTGAGGCAAATGTACGGGTTATAAAAGACGCTTGCAATGTATGAGCAAAAAATTAAATGTCTGTACGTGTAAGTATTAGGAAAAAAAACAATATACATTAGGGCGAAGCTGATTTTTGGGCCAGGCGCATTTTTTTTGAGCGAATTTGTAGCCTGAATGCGCCGAATCTATGACCTGTTAAAATGGGGTTTATAGTTTAGCGCTTTCTAACTCAAACGGCCCCTTCTGGGTCCAGGTAAACACTTTTTAAAAATGCTCTACCTGTTCCGCGTAAAGCGGCCGGTTTTGTACTGAAGCTATAAAGTGTTGCTTGTACGTTGTAGTGCGCCCCACCTCCCGCAGCCCCCCGATTCGGGCATTACAAAGTGCTGCGGGCGCTTTATAAAAGCGCCCAATTTTTGGGGTGCGCTTGCTAGACATCAAGCGCACGGGGTGCGCATTACAAAGGACCTTTTTGATTTGGTGGCATAGATCGATGTAGTCATGTAGTACTGCCTGTGACACATGGGGACTGTATGTATGGGGCTGCCCATAGCGGATCCCTTTAGCCCAAAACTGGCGCGCCCCAAATATGTGGCCCATGATGGCACAGGCGTAGTACGGACTACAGTCTTGGGGTTGCTCACTGTAAATCATAAAGGCCCTGTAGTTCCCCAGCATTATCTGTGGGACCCCTTTTGCTCGAGTTTAGGAAAATAGGAGCTTATGAATGGGGCCAATCAATACTACCCCACAAAAGGGTTTTGAAAGGGGTCAACTTAAACGCGATAATTCAGGGTATTGGTCTCCAGCAGCACAGCCAAATCAACTGTAAGGATGCAAAGCCTTTCGCTCCTGAATCCATGGGCCAAAAAAAAAACCAAAATTTTTTTTATTAAGGGGAAAAGCCCCCAGGGGTTTCAAAAAAGTATAAAAAAAATTTATTCCTCAAAAACACCCAATAACATGCAACATTTCAACCAAAAATTGCTTGACCAAGACCAATTTTTGGTTTGAAACCCCCTGGATGCTGTCTTAACAAAAAAAAAAAAAATGAACTTAAGGGGTTGTCTCACTACATTGATTCATCTCACCCCGTCCCGTTTTTTTGGGTTTTACTTTGAAATTTAGGGGTGTGTTTAAGACTTCTATGGTGTAGTAGAAGCCCGGGGGTAGCTATAGGACCATCTGGCAGCCCATAGGGGAGATCAAAACGGTCTGTAGCTATGCAACAGCCTGGCGCCTATCAGGAGAGTCAAAAAAGGTTGTAGCTATAGCAACCAGGCTGAAGCCTATCAGGAGAGATTTAAAAAGGTCTGTAGCTTAGCAACCGGTGGCAGCCTATCAGGGGGATCAACAGGGTTTTTGCTATGAAACCCGGCTGGCAGCCCATCGGAGAGATTGAACAGGTCTGTAGCTTTTAGCAACCGGCTGGCAGCTTTAGGAGAGATCAACAGGTCTGTAGCATGCAACCCGCGCTGGCAGCCATGGAGAATCAAACAGGTTGTAGCTATAGCAACCAGCGCTGGCAGCCTATCAGGAGAGACAAAAAGGTCTGTAGCTATAGCGAGCAGTGCTGTCCATATCAGGAGAGCCAAACAGGTTGTAGCTATGTGACCCGCGCTGGCAGCCCATCAGGGAGATTGAAAAAGGGCGTAGTATACAACCCTGTGGCGCCTATCATGAGAGTCGAACAGGTTTTAGTATAGCAACCCGTGTGGCAGCCCTTTAGGAGAGATTGAAAGGTTGTAGCTATAGCAACCGTGCTGGCTATCATGAGAGTCGAAAAAAGGTTGTTAGTATAGCACCAGGGCTGGCAGCCTAAAAAGGGATTTTGGGAAAGGTCCCGTTTTGGCCTATTGCAAAGTGGTTTTTTTCAAGAAATTTTAAAAATAAAAGCCAGCGTCCCTTTAGGGGGAACAAACCCTTTTAAAACGTGCATTTTTTTTTTCGATTTCCATTAAGAGAAAAATTGTGCAA
>JAODAL010049513.1:0-28119 GCA_025379985.1 Phyllomedusa bahiana | reverse complement strand
TCTAACGGCGTACGTGGGTGGAGCGTTTTCCCCCTCCGGTCGGCTTTACCGGATCCCTGGGCCTTTAAAGGCTGGCGGGAAACCAGGTGAGAGAGTCAACCTGGGGCTGATTGGTGTCAGAAGTCATTTTCTCCAGAAAGTGCTGGAGTAGGAAGGAGCCTGCTACAGACCACTGAACCAGACCGAGGAGGTCTGTGGTCCAGAGACTTCACCTGCCACACGGTGGAGTATAACCTGTGTGCCTTTTGATGCTGGAAGTATAACTTATGTTTTGTGCTGCATGTTAAATGGCTGACGTAGCCTACGACATAAGACTGTCTGTTTGTTTTGCTGTTTTGTGGTGCTTCTAAAATAAACCCTATTTTTTTGGGTTGAAACCATCCCGTTTGTGCCTACCTCTGTGACCAAAGCTGTCCCCACAGGTACTATTAAGTACAAGATTGGTCTTTTCAACAAAAACTGGGGCTGCACCAAAGTGAAAAACACGTAATTAAATTGTGTACTGATAATAATAGGTGGTTTTGCACCTATTAAATACACCTGCGGTGACCAGAAAAGTTCTGTATCCTATTGTAAGTACAAAGTGGGTCTTTGAACAAAACTGGACTGCGCCAAAGTGAAAAAAAAAACTAATTAAATTGTTTACGGTTTAATAAAGGTGGTTTTGCACCTATCAAATACACCTGAAGTTACTAGAAAAGTTCTGTATCCTAATATAAGGCTGCACAAAATACAAGGTACTATTTCACCAAAAACTGGAAAAAACTGGTAATAAAAAGCCATTTCAATGCAGGGTCAAAGCAGTCTGGACTGCACAATATACACTCTCCTTTCAAAAGCCTGCCAGCCTGTCTGTCTGTGTTCACCCGCACCCCCCGCCGCGGCTGTACAGCGCTAGATGCTTCTTTCAAAGTCTCAGCCTAACTAACTAATAACTGAAATTCTCTAATCTACCTATGTTCCCAATGTTCACAGCTAAAAGCTTTGTTGTCTGTGTGAACAAAGAGAACTGTGTCGCTGAGCTATATTGAGGAGAAAGCTGACTACACGTCCTGCTCTTATGAGACACAGAGACACATTGATGCTGAACAGAAAGGGCTGTTCTATGTAAAACGAGGTCATGTGATTTTTCCAGCCAATGACAACCATAAAACATCCCCAGTCATGACGTCGCCACCCACTCACCCTGCCTATTCTTAATGATTTGCTGGCCGCCCAAAATTTACGGAAGCGCCGAAAATGGTGCGATATTTATAGATTATGCGCAGATTCTCACCTAAATTCCGATCAACATAAAAACCGTGCCGATTTCAACTTTGTCGTTTATAATCTCTCAACACTAATAAAAAGTGATCAATAAGTTGCATCTATACCAGGATGGTCCCAAAATGAAAGTGTACAGTCTGCAAAAAATGCTCCCTCACTCGGGTCCACAGGTGAAATGCAAAAAAGTAATTGGTTGCAGAAAATAGTGTTGGAGTGCAAATTTAGAAAGTAGGTTTTTTTCTATGGTGCTAATAAACATAACAAAAGCTCTACATATTTTGGGGATTACTGAAAATTGTTTCCAAAACTTGCAGAATAAGGATAACAAAATTGTTTATTATGAAGAGTGAACACTGTAAAAGCAAACCCCCAGAAACATGGCGCAAGTTAGTTTTTTTCACATTTCACTCCACTTAAAACTCTTTTTTTCAGTTTCCCAGTATATTCTATGATAGGTCAATAAAACCATTAGAAAGCATATCTTGTTTCGCAAAATATAAGTCCTCATATGTCTATGTAGATGGCATAATAAAAAAGTTATGGCTCTTGGAAGACGGGAAGGAAAAATAAAGAGACATTTTATTATGACTTGCTGTTGGGAAGGGGTAAAAGGCCCCCTTTTAGGCTATTTGAGAGATTGGTATATTAAAATATATTAATTATGTTAAAGTGTTTTTGAAGATTTCTGGAAGCGCATGTAGAGGCCAAGATTGCACTTAAAGAGAACCTGTCACATAGATTATGCCCCATTGCTGATTACAGCACAAGCCAGTGTCAGACCTGCTGTTCCCAGCGCTGTGCCCCTTATTCTGTAAGATGCTGCAGTTTTCAAGTATTTAATGCTCAAATCTGCAGAAAAGAGTCATGAAAAGAGTCAGGTTTTTTTTTCAAACCCCGCCCACCTGAGGTAGCCCTGCCCACCTCAAAACTGATTAACCTATTACTTTTAATAGGTAGAAACAGGTGAATAACTGTCAGTGGGCGGGGCTAGAATTTGCTGGGCGGGGCTAACACCTGCTCATGAATAAGATTTGAGCATTAAATGCTCTAAAACTACAGCATTTTACAGAATAAAGGGCACAGCGCTGGAAACAGCAGGTCTGACACTAGCTTGTGCTGTCCTCAGCAAGGGGGCATAAACTATGTGACAAGTTCTCTTGAACTTAAACAAATAACCAGTACTCACCGCTTCCATCATCACTGTTCTAGTAGTGCTGAAGCATCGGGCCCCTGCCAATCCCCTAGCGGGGATGTCACATACATCACATGTGGCTCGTTACTGCTGAGGCCATTGATTGGCTAAACAGTCACATAAACAATGTATATGACAAGATTCCTGGGGGTACCCAAGTTTCAGTGGGTGAGATGAGTACCAAACTATGTTTTATTTTAATGCTGTTCCGAAGTATAAGGATTTCTGAAATTTTAAAAAACCCTTTAGTTATGGATGATATTATTATCATACATAGAGAAAATAGAACCCCATCGAGCATTCAAGTGACAGCACTGTCACAGCACCATGGGGGGCAAAGTACGTATTCACTCCCACTATCCCAACAATTTACGAAGAAAGACTCTTGTCATATTATCTTTCTCATGAGTAATGTGCCAGTAAAGATAAAGAGCTTAGCATTTAATTACAATTGCCCTGGAGATGGGTTATAGGGTAACCTGGATGCAAGAACAGTTAAATAAAAGAAATGATAGTCCTCTTGTATATGGAACTTAAAAAAAAAATCCTTTCGAAGTAGCATAGACTCAAGAGACAGTAGCATAATCTAAATGTAGATCCAATGTGACCATAATCCGGGTCAGAAGGGAATTGCTTTCTGTTTAATGAAGAATAAAATTAGCCCAAGTCCATAAGGACCTTTATATGGCTCAGCGTCTGTAGATACAAATGATGTGTATAACAGTAGTAAAAATATATAGCGCTAAGATGATAACAAAAATGTCTAAAATGACTGCAGACATATATTACATACAGGAATCAGAAGGTTAAATGAGAAACCTCAAGAAGATAAAGGAGCATTTCTCCAGCTTCTGATGCTTAGTAGACATCTGTATTAAAGGGGATTACCCAACTCCCAAAATACATATGTATGACATGAACGTATACTCAGCAAAAAAACAAGTTAGTCAGCACATCGAAACAATAATGAAGGAAATACACCAATGCACAAAAACAGACACAAAAAGGTAGAGCAGCATTCAGCAAAAACAAAAATAGATGTGTTCTGCTCACCCTGTGTAGATCTGGAAGAAGAAGCCATCTTCCTCTTCATACGAGTATTTCAAATGTAGAAAAAAGCCGACTTCACCTCCGCAGGAAAATATCAATAAAAATGATCCTTTATTAATGCATTGCAGTAATAAAAGGCAATGATGAAGATGACTACATCCCAGTAGAGGAGGATGGGCTAAATGTGCAAAAATATGCTGACGCGTTTCGGAGAACTAGTCTTTTTACTCATAGCATGAAGACATTGCGCACCAAAACCTCCTCTTAAGCGAAAGCAGCTCTATACAAATCTTCATAATTACATCAAAACCCTGAATCATTATTATTAAATACAAATACAAACAATAAATACTCTTAAAATCTTAAGGCCTTTTCACATGGCTTATTTGGGCGCGGAGTGGAGCCGTACTGCGTGTCGTATTTGCGCTGCAGTACGGCTCCAATCCGTCCCTGTCATTAAAGGTAATCCACAGTTCTCATAGAGAACTAGGATTCCGTCGCTCTCCCCGCTTGGCGAAATCCGCCGCGGGGGAGAAAGTGACATGCACATTATTTACGGCGCATACGCGCCGTAAATAATGCATTGTCTATGGGGCCGGCGGGCAGCTCCCCTGCCGCGCCCCCGGCCCCGCCCCTTATTCAAGCCGTAACTGCGGGCGAAATCCGTCCCGCAATTACAGCTTGAATAAGCTGTGTGAACATTGCCCAATGGTGTAAAACAAACAAAAATCCTAATACTGGTTTATAGTATCCTGTCTAATGTTTAGACCTTTTGGCATTCCCGTTTCCAGGTGGTATATCCACCATGCTTCTCAGCTTAAAAGTTTCTTGTGCATATCGAAAAAAACCTCTCAATCCCCATTCAGCAGGCGCTAAAACATATGCAAGCCCTTAGTGTATGGAATATTGACATTTTTTTTTTTACATTTTGTTTTCAAAGGGGGTTTGTGTGGCAATTATTGTATTCATTGAGCTGTTTATGAAGAATAGGCGGTCTGCGAATCAGGTTTTCCAAGAGGACAGCTTCAGTGGGATGCACTCTAAGAGGCACGAATATTCTGATAATAACTATGCTAGAAACAATCGCAATATTATAACAAAACACACATGCTATAGATGTGCTCCTCATCAGTATATGGCGATCACCAATGATCTCACATCTGAGCAATGAGATAGGTGTGACAGTCGTTGTGATGTTTACCTCAGTAGTGGCGTCCTCTCGTGCTCTCTAGCGCACCGAGAGCGCGTGCAAATCACCCATCCCCTCACTTCATTTACGTCTGGTCAGGTGGTGGTGTACTGTATTGAGCTAGTAGGACTTTATGGCGGATGAGTGAACCTATGGGTCTCAAGTGATTTGATCGTTAACAATGTTCATAGTGGATTTTGGAATAAAATATGGTGTTCTGTCCTTCACTCAAAGAGTGTTATTCAGAAGATGGTATGGAAACTGCTCCCTTCTAATGCAGAGGCCATCCGAAAATGTCGTGGGACAGAAGCGTATCTTAAAAGCTCTTGGGACCAGTGCAAAATCCATAAAAGGGCCCATCTTCATGTATATTTAAAATTTGGTATCGTCCTTATGGGGTAGAGGAGCCTTTGGGGCCCTAAGATTTCTCGGGCCCGGTAGTGACCGTACCTCTGCACCTCCTATAGCTACGCCCTGCGTGGGGAACAATTGAGGTAAACATTGTTGATTAGAAGTAGCCTACAAAATCCGAGCTCAGGAGATGGAATACCTTATTCAAGATATCAACGCGCAGCAAAAGGAGGTATAATGGCTACATTTTGGGGACATGTATGAAGGGCTTTTCGCCCGATTTTTGGCGCGTACGGCTGCGCCTCCCGCCGAATCCGCTGTCGGACGCTGGCGGATGCAGTGTTAGGCGCAGATATTTCACTTTCAGCTGCGCCCCGCAATGAAAGGGGGGACCAGTGGGGCAAAGGTGTGGGCGCGGTGTAGGCGTTCAGAGGGCGGGACGCGGCACGAGCTCGATTACTCGAGGCATGTACGGAGGCGATTGTCGGCAAGCGAGGCGCAGTGCAGCGGTCGAGCTCCGACCGGAGACCTGGTTTATTTTGGTTAAATCCTCCGGACTGAGCAAAAGTGAAGCAGGATCGGAACATGCGAAGAAAGCAGTATCGAGATCGTGACAGAAATCTCGGCGTCAGATCCGTGCAGCAGGAGTATGATCCGAAAAATCTCGTTTTATAAGGCACGGACTTACAGTGTCAGAAAAGAGCTGAAGTAAAAAAATAACATACTTAAAAAAAAAAACAAAACACTTTCAAAACTCTAGACGGCTCGCAATACAAGAATTATGATAGCGAAAATGCCGGGATAATACAGTATTCAAATTCTGAAAAACCTATTCTCATTGGTCGCTTAAACCAGCCAATCGATTAGGAGCGCAGTGAACCATTTAAAACTATGGGGAAGGATTTGACAATCAGAATTCCACAGCGGTGTAATCAAAATACCGTTTAAAAAGACTGAAAAATAGCTGTTGGCTGAGTTACAGGGGGCTTGGGCATAGCTCTGCAATCAGAATAGGAACGACAATGACCATTCTATTCTATGGAGAGTTTAGACCAATCGAATCCACGGCGGGATACGATAATTCAAAAATACAGTAAAAGACAGAAAAGGAGTGATTGCTGAGCTAGCGGGGCTTGGTAGCGAGCTCGGGTCATCTGAATAGAGCGACAAAGACCCATTCTAGTCTTTTGGAGAAGTTTTGACCATTCAGAATCAAGGCAGGATTATTCAAAATTCAGTAAAAGACTGAAAAGAGCTGATTGGCTGAGCTAGCGGGGGCTTGGCTATCCCAGCCAATCAGAGCGCGTGCTACTCTCTCCCATTATAGTCTTATGGAGAGATGGGCGCTCTGAAATCTGTATCTCAAGCGCCGTGCGGCATGAAAGTATTAATAAAAAATCATTTTTATTAAGTGTTAAAAACATTTTAGACTAAAGAGCGAAACCCTTCTTTACAAATAAAGCTGTTAAAATCCCGAACAAGCGTTTATCGCCGAGACGGCGCTACATAGGGAATTGCAATTTAGTGAGAATCGCCGGGACATTCAGTAATCAAAATTGTTTAAGCTATTCTCATTGGTCGGCATAAACCAGCAATCAGAATTGGGGACGACAATGTCCATTATAAACATGGAGGAGATTTGACCAATCAGAATAGGAGCGATATGTCCCTTTATATCCTATGGAGAAAAATTGACCAATTCATATTCCAAGGCGGGACAGTTCAAAATACAGTAAAAATGCGAAACGAGTGACTGGTTGAAGCAGCGGGGGCTTGTCCGCTTATCCAATCAGAGAGCGAGCTATCTTTAACTTAGCAGTTCTATGGGAAAGATTTCTGAGCGCGCTCTGTTGATTGGCTAAAGTTAAAAGAGCGCCGTATTTGGACCAAATGGGAGATAGCGAGCGACGCTCCTATGGGTTTTCTATGCAATCTGAATTAAAACTTGTACATGGCCGAAATCAACACTTCAATTATAAACACAAATATAACACTACAGAAGTTGTCCCGATGTGTTATAAATACGAATGTTAATATGGGGGGACGAAAAAAAATATTAAATTCACTAAATATGTTTATTTCTTTATTTTCGTGTGCACCTCTTACTATTGATCCTTGGCTAATGAAATAAAGAAATAAACATGATTTTATTGTTTTTAATATTTTTTTTCGAGATTACTACCAATTATTATTCGTTTTTATTTTTACACATGGGGGGACAACTTCTGTAGTGTTATAATTTGATTGTCGGCCATGTACAGTTTTATTTCAGATGCATTAGAAAACATAGGTGCGCTGCTCGCTCTCCCATTGGTCCAAATATCGGCAGCATCTTTTAACTTAGCCAAATCCACAGAGCGCGCCTCAGAATTTCTTTTCCCCATAGACTTATGAGAAAGTAGCAGCATCGCGCTCTGATTGGCTAAAGCTGGAGAAGCCCGCCGCTTCAAACCAATCAGCTCGTTTCTGCTTTATACTGTATTTTGAAACTGTCCGCTTGGTAATTTTGATTGGGCAATTTTTCTCAAATAGGATATAATGGGATACATTGATCGCTCTATTCTGATGGTCACTTCTCCTCCATAGGTTATAATGGGTCTTTGTCGCTCTCTATTTGAGTGGCTGGTTTATGCCGACAATGGGGGTGAATAGCTTTAAACAATTTGAATTACTGTATTTTACGGCAAGTCTCTCTATTGCAATTCCTATGTAGCGCCGGTCTCGGAGAAACAAATGCATTGTTCGGGTTTTTAACCTTGCTTTATTGTAAAGAAGGATTTTGCCTATATCTGATATGTTTTAAATTTAATAAAAACTTTTTTTTATTAATACTTATGGCCGCTCGGCGCTGAGTGCGAGATTTCTGAGCGGCCCATCTCTCTAGACTATAATGGCGAGAAGTGGAGAAGTTAGCTGCGCTCTGTTTGGCTGGGATAGCCAAGCACCGTAGCCAGCCAATCAGCTCTTTTCTGTCTTTTTACTGTATTTTGACTGTCACCGCTTTCTGATTTTGATTGGTCCAAACTTTCCATAGGATATAGGGACTTTGTGCTCTATTTGATTGTCAAACTTCCCCAAAGGATTTATATGGCGTTTTGTCGCACCTATTACTGATTGGCTGGCTTCTGCGAACCAATGAGAATAGCTGTTAAAACATTTGAATTACTGTATTTCCCGGCATTTCTCTCTATTGTCAATTCTATGTAGGCGGTTACGCGGACAAACGCGTTGTATCGGATTTTTACTGCTTTATTTGTAAAGAAGGGTTTGCTCTTTTTTCTGTTATGTTTTACACGTATATACAAATTATTTTTTATTAATACTTCCATGACGCACGGCGCTGAGTGCGAGATTTCAGTGCTGGCCCATCTTCTCCATAGACTTTAATGGGAGAAGTAGCTCGCGCTCTGATTGGCTGGGATAGCCAATCCCGCTAGCTCAGCCAATCAGCTCTTTTCTGTCTTTTTACCGAATTGTGATTATCCCGACGTGGATTTGATGGTCTAAACTTCTACATAGACTAGAGGGGTCTTGTCGCTCTATTTGATTGGTCATTAATTTCCATAGGTTTTTGAATGGGTCTCTGTCGCTCCTATTCTGATTGGTGTAGCTAGCGAGCCCGCTAGCTCAGCAATCTCCTCTTGTCAGGCTTTTTTCAGTTTATTTTGAACTGTTCCCGCCGTGGTTTTATTCTGATTGGTCTATCTAAATTCTCCATCGGCTAGGGAATGTGGTCTCTGTCGATCCTATTCTGGAGTGGTCAATAATTCTCCATAGGTTTGAATGGGTCTTGTCGCTCCTATCTGATGGCTGAGCTAGCCAATCCCGGTAGTTTAAACCAAATCAGCTCTTTCAGCAATTTTACTGTATTTTGAACTATTAGCCGTGGGATTCCTGATTGGTACTAAAACTTCCCCATAGGTTTTTATGGTTCACTGTCACTCCTATTCTGATTGGGGTTTTGCGACAATCTGATTAGCGTTCTGATTTTGAATTTACTGTTTTTCCCGGGGCAATTTCCAATATCCTATTTTTGGAATTAGGATATTGGAAATGTGATTTTGATTTATGTATTTTTTTTATTTTTAAGGTTTCAGCTCTTTTCCTGAGATTGTTTTCCGCCTTTATAAAGGCGATTTTGATTCATACTCCGACCGAAATGTGTGGATATGATTCCGCTGTTCCAGGCCTGTCTCGCATCGGAAATGTTTTTTCGGTGGCACGTACCGCGACGGAGCCTAATGTCCCGCACTGCGACCATGTCCCGCATGTGCCCCACACACACTGGCGAGGCGCGGCGGGATTTACCCCGATGTATGGGATCCGCATACTCCGGCGCCGAATCACTAGGGCTTAGCGCGCACCTGCGGCATTCGGAGCCCGCACTCCGCCTTTAAAACACAGACGAGGGTGGCGGACTTTCATTGTAAGTATGAGCGCGCATCAGCCCGTCATAAATCAGGCGCAGATTACGCCAGGGAAAACTGGCGGAAAGGTGCGACCGACCACGGCGGGATTCAATACATGTTGGCCCTTTGTGTCAAAGCAAGTTGATATGGAGAGAAGATGTCTGATTACTGTTACTGGTTGCAGGTTTGCAGGATAAACATCAGAATGAAACTTGTTGCTATTCCCCCAGTTATTTGATGGGGAAACATTGTAGGAACTGGAGTGCTGCACCGAAATTATGTCTCGCAGAAAACGGAGATTACTTCAGCATCGATTTGTATTATTTATTATTACTATTATTATGTATTTTAAAGCGTCGTTAAATTCCACGGCGCTGTGCATTCCGAGGGCGAGGTGACATACTGAACATGTGTTCAAACTACGTACAAATAGCATACTAAGTGACTAACAATAGGTACAGATGGAGTGGAGGAATCTGCCCACAACGGCTTACAAGCTACAAATGTCAGCAAGGTATATAGTATAGGTGTATTTCCGCTGGCACTCATGCTCTGTCAGCCACGCCAGAGCTCACTCATGAGGGAGATAGAGGGTAAGGCAGAGGAAGGGGTTAGCTCCTCTTTATGCATCACGACACTGCAGTGCGTTGCTATGGGGAGGGAATGGCCCTGGTTATGTGATACAACTCCCTATGGGGACAAGTAAAATAAAATGTGAAAAAGTTTAAAAAATGTAAAATACAAAACACTAACAAAAATAAAAACACACACCTCCTTTCCCCTTTGCAAATTGCCAGTTGCCTCAAATAGATAAACAATAAAGGAATGCATATTTGGAGTAGCCATGTTGTAGCGTAACAGCCTAGCCATAAATCTGGCAGCGTTGTGTTACCAGCACGATGAACACTGTTAAAAAAAAAAAGGCAAAAAAAAAACTCACAGTATTGTGATTTTTGTTTATCCAGCAGCACATAAAATCTAAATAAAAAGTGATCAAAATAGTCATTTAAACAAAAAGTATCACTTCATCGTGCACAAAAAGCCCATTATGCAGCTAAGTAAAAGAAACATTAAAAAGTGTATAGCTATCAATAAAAAAGTTATAGCTATGCCAAAAAATTTATGAAACACCTGTGAGTTCAATATATACGATATCTCTGGATAAATTTCTTAAGGGATGTAGTTTTCAAATATGGGGTCTTTTTAGGGGCTTGATTTAATTTTTAGCACCGGTACGGCGCTTAAATAAAATTGTACTGAAAATGTAGACCACAGTTGTCAGTAGAGCTCTCTATTCTGAGGTTGTGGTTGAGTCAAAGACGCGCACTAGGGCCATCATATGGGATATCTCTAAAATGGCGAATTGGGGAATCAATATTGAGTTGCATTTTTGGTAACATCTCCTGAGTATGTACAGTGAATAAGGAATAAATATTTGATAATTCTGCTTTAAAATGTGACATTTTAAAATTCACTCCACTCACTTTAATTTCTGTGAAACACCTCCTCAAGGTTATTAAACTTCCTAAATTATGTTGAATGCTATAATGGGTGTAGTTGTAGTTTCTTTGATGGAGTCATACTTATTGGGTTTTCTAACATGCAGGCCCCTCAAAACGGTCAGAACTGGTATGGAGATTGAGAAATGTGAAAAATTACTACTAAGTCAGTCAGTCATGTTACAGTAGCTCTAGGGTGGGCCCAAGAATCAACTCTACTGGTGGGCCACAAAAATTGTATCATTGTTGCTCAGAGTCTGACAGTGCTATTATCACTGTTATACATTAAATGGAAAGGTGAAACAAATGGTGTAGATAACACAGGATTCACCATTTCACAATAATCAAGGCTCCCCCTCTTCCCTCCCGTCACAGGTCCTAGAGCAAGACCACAACATATCCCATGGAAAGCCAATGAGTCTGCTCCTGTTCACAAGGATCCCATATCCCATTAACACATCTTAACAATGTTAAATGTAGCCTTGGGCAAGATTTTTGCCCTTAATAAATACTTAAAGCAGAATTCAAAAACGTTGCAAAAGAAAACAAAAAACTGCTAACAAGATAAAAGGATTTTTGTCAATACGCTCTACCACTGACTTAATTTTCAAAAATAAAGAACACTGAAAAATTAAAAACCCCGAAATTAAATTAACCCAAAAAAGACTTTTTCCCACCCTCATATCCTCCCGTCACACCCCCCCAGAAACTTTTTAACACCTTCAACTCTCCCTGCGCCCCAAAAGCCCCCCTCCCCATCTCCCCTTCGCAGAGTTTTAAAAGTTTTTCCAAAAAAAACTTAAAAAAAAATAAAAAAAAACTTTCTTTTTTTCCAAAAAAAAAAAAAAAAAAAAAAAACTTTTTTGTTTTTCCCCCTTCCCCCCGAAAGTCCTCTCGCCTACCCTTTTTTCCTGGGGTGTCCCAAAAAGCCCCCTCGGGACCTGCTCATGACCATTTCCCCTCTAACTCGTTTTTTACCGGTCCCCCTGACAAAGCTTCCTTTTTTTTTAATTTTGTCCAAATCAAAACCCCCCCCCCAACCTGTGTCTTTGAACCACTCCCATCTCCACCCTCACCCGGGCCCTTAGTGCTGTTACTCCCGGGGCCCCAACCCCTTCTTTTCAATCTTTCTTTTATCCTCGGGCCCATTTTTCCCTTTCCCCTCTTTAAAAATTTATGCGCCCAAATCCCCCCCCCCCCTAAAGAAACCTCTATTGCCCCTCCCTCATTGTCACAACTTTCGCCCTTTTTCATGTTTTTCCTTTCGCCCCCCAAAAACCCCCTTTGACCCAGCCGTCCATCTTCAATTTTTCCTCCCTCTTTTCCCCCAAAAACTCTCCCCTTTCCCCCGCCCCAAAATTGGGGTTTTTCCCGTCCCCCCCACTTACTGAAACCGCCCAAAACCAAAGTCCCAACGACCTAGAACTGCCAAGCTCACCCCCTTCTCTGGGGTTCTCCTCTAGCCCTTTTCCCTTTTCCCCTTTTGAAAATGTCAAACCTTTTCCCCCCTTGCTACCATCCTCTCCTTTTTTCGGCATCAGGGACTTGGCTTTTTCCCTTTGGATCTTCGTACCTCATTTGATGGGGCATTTCAGCTTTTTCTCCCTCTGTTTCCAAACCTTCCCCCCCCCGGGCCCTCTCCCCCTGTTGGTGCCCCCCAAGGGTCCAGCCCGGGGGCCCACTACTCTTTTCATCCACTTTTGGGGCCCGGGTCAGCCGCTTTGCATCACAGGGGTTTTTCCAGTACCCATTATATGCTGAGGGTTCCCCAAAACTTTTAAACATCTCTGGCCCGGTTGTCCCCCTTTTCTTCTCTCCCGGTTCCCGGGGATGTCGTCCTAAAATTTCCTCCTTCTTTTTCCTCCCGTCTCCAAAAAACAAAATTTTGAGAAAACTGAAACTTTTTATCTTCCCAAACCTTTCCCCAACTCCATCTTCCACCCAAATCTTTCTATCAATGTTAATGGCACCTCCTCACCAGAAACCACAGGTCCGCTCCCCTTGGGTTTAATTTTTTGCCCCAAATCTGCCCCTTCAAACCGCACTTTCCAAAACCCTCCCCTCTGCCCTGTCCCTCCCCCTTTAAAAAGTTTTTCCCCGTTTTCCGCTCATTTTTTAAACCTCTGAAAGCACAAAAAGCGGGGTCCATCCCTTCGTCATTCACGCCTCGACTACTGCCAACATCCTCCTCTGTGGCCTCCCGAAACACCCGTCCCCAAAAAACCACCCTTAAACCTCTGTTTGCCCGTCTGTTTTCCCCCCTCTCCTCGAAAATCCCTGCCCTCTCCCTTTTGCCGATCCCTTCACGGGGGCTACCTTTTTCCCCAAAAGCAAATTCCCATTTTCCAAAGCTAGAAAATTTTGACCTAAAAGGCTTACAAAACCCCTCTCCCCTTCTTAAAATCCCCTCCCTTTAAATTCAAAAATCCCTTTCCCCTAACGAAAAACCCCCGCTCCCCACAGGACCTTTCCTCTGCTCTCCTTTTTAATAACCACCTCACATAACCGTCTCCAAATTTCCCTCCCCCGTGTTCCCCCCAAACATTTTTGGAATTTACTGCCCCAACACCTCGGCCCTCTCCCCTCTCTCCCCGGTTTAAAAAAGTAACCGAAAATTTCCCCCTTTCTTCAGGATTCCCTTTAAAAACCCAACTTTAACCGTGTTGCACTCCTCCGCCCCACAAACAGGGCCCGGCCCCTCCCCTTTTTGTCTCTTCACCCCTTCCCTTTTTGATTGTAAGCCCTCAGGGCCCAGGGAAAACCTCTTTTTGTCCCATTTGTTATTTAAAATTATTGTCATTTTGAAATTTGTCGGGACCAATGTTATTTATGTCCCCGGGCCCCTTAAAATTGTAAAAGCGCCCGGGAAATAAAGGGGCCCGCTATAAAAAAACGATAATAATAAAAATAAATAATCGGGTTTTTAATTTTTAAAAAAAATACTAATAAAAAAAACCCCCAAGCCCCCCTCTCCAACTTTCCCCCCAAAGCTTCAGTTTTTCACCCTGAGGAGGTGGCTTCCCGCTCCCCTTTTGTCCCAATCGTTTTTAATCTGTTAGAACTTAGGGGGAAAAATGGCTCACTTTTTTTACCCTATAAATTTCTTCTTCCTCCCCCCATGTACAGCGGGTGCCCCCCAAGGGAAATGGTTTTTTTAAAAGAGCTTCCCAGTAACAAATTTTCCCGGGGAGGTGCTTTTACTGCTGCTTCCCAGATGGGGCAAGGGGGTACAAAAACAAAACAAGTTTTTTTTAATTTTAGGGTTTGAGGGTTTTTTAATGGGAAAAAAGCTGAAACGGAAATTTTTTTTTAGGTTGAGGGAAATTTTCCGATCACGCGATTTTTTAGGGGGCAATTGCGGTTTAATCTTTTAAATTTATCGGGGGCCCCTTTTTTTTTTTTCCTTTCATTTTGGGGGGCTAGAAAATTCAGCTTAGAGCAAAAGGGGCAGGGAAAGCTGGGTGTGCAAACATAGGGACGGGTTGATGTGTATGGTTGTAAAGGGGCGGGGAAAAAATTTCAAAGCCCTCGTTTTGCATAGAACGCGTTTCTGTTCGCATCAGTCTTTCGGGTATCTCTAAACTAGAGAAAGGGGACAGTGCTGGGGTGTCTCTCTTTACAGCCCGCTCGGGAAAAACAGTTCTTTTTCTTTATTCCCCAAAGAAACTTTGTTTTTTGTTTGGTGAACTTTTGGAATTTTAATTTTTGATTAGAGAATTTAAAGTTTTATTTGGGTTAGACAGAGATTTTAAAACCCTTTCACGCCCCTTAGAGTATGTTTACTTTCCGGGCTTTTTTGGGGGTTCACGCCCCCTGGACGTATACATCGTCCTGGGGACTCGAAACTCTAAAGCAGGTTCTGCAATCGGGGGGGGGTTGTCAGCTGTTTATTAAAGCTGCCCATCCCGCAGCGTGGGGCCCAGCCCTCGGATCGCTCCGGGGGGGGGGGGTGGGGGAGGGTTTAAAACCCCTTAATTATTGCGACCTTTGGGTCGCAAAAACTAAGGAAGACGCAGGAGGAGATCGCCCCCTCCCTGGTTGCTGCAAACAGCAGCAGGTGCTGTGTGTGACAGACACCCACGGGGGATTGAATCCCTTTCCCGGGTTGTCTGTGACGTAACGATCCCCGGCCGTGCCCTTGGGCAGGGCCCCGGCATCGTGACTGACTTTTTTCCCATAGGAACCAGTGCACAACAAAAAAGTTTTTGAAATTGATTCCAATTGAATGAGAGATTTTTAAAGATTTTTTTTTTCAAATCCATTATGGGGGGAAAAGAAAAAAAAAAAAAAATGGGGCAAAAAAAGAAAAAAAATGAAAAAAAAAAAAGGGGAAAAGCATGAAAAAACCAAAAACGAAAAAAAAAATAAAAAACACTTTACACCCCCCTTTTTCCCCTTTAAAAATTGAAAAACCCCCCAAAAAAGATAAAAATTTAAAAAAATTTAATGCACCCATATTTGGTATCGCCGCGCCCCGAAACGCCTTTTTTCCCTAAAAATTTGTCATGTTAATTTCCCGTACGGTAAACGCCGAAAAAAAAAAAAACAAAAAAAAAATTCACGGGAATTAAGATTTTTTTTTCATCCCCCCTTCAAATAAAAGGGAAAATAAAAGTGATCCAAAATCATAAAAATTGCCAAAGTTTTCCCAATTTAAAAAACGTGGGGTTTTCCCGCAAAAAAAAAGTTTTTTCACGGCTCTGTATACGGGAAAAAAAAAAAATTTAAATGGTCTCAGAAGTTTGGGGGGAGCAAAAATTTTCCCTTTTACAAAACAAAAAAACCCTTTTTTTTTTTTTTTTTAAAGTGATTAAAACATAAAAAACTATAAAAATTTGGGTATCGCCGAAATTTGTATTGCCCACGAGAAAAGCAAACTTTTTTCAGATACTGCACGTAAACGCGTTAAAAAAAAAAATAAAAAAACTCAAAGGACTGCAGTTTTTTCTTAACTCTGCCTTCCCCAAAAAACGGTTTTTAAAAACTGATAAAAAAGTCTTGCCCCCAAAAAAAAGGGATTACCAAAAAAAAACGTCAATCACCCCGCAAAAAAAAAGTTTGTACCAGTCCTTAAACAGAAAAATAAAAATGTTAGGGCCCTTCAGACTTTGGCGATGAAAAAAAGGGTTTTTTCCTGTTTGAATAATAGTGTTTTTATTGTAAAAAAGCAGAAAAAAAAATTAAAAAAAATTTTAAAAATTGGGCTTGCTGTTTTGTTTGCCCTGTGAGTAAACCCTAGCATGCCCTATGTAACGCAGAGTGACCGGCCCTTTAAAAATAAAAAAAAAAAAAACCATACCGGATTCCCTGTATTTTTTTTAAAAACGCCTCACAAAAACCTTAATAAAAGTGAACAAAGTGTTGTATGCCCCCTAAGGGTTTTAAAGCATCAATTCCCCTGCAAAAAAAAGGCCCTAAACGCTCTGCACACACCCAAAATATAAAATTTTATGCTGTCAAAATTTAGCCCAACATAAAAACGAAATTTTTTATAGCCCTTTTTTTCTATTGTGTAAAAGTAATAAAATAAAAACTTTTAAAATTTTTATACCATTGTAATTTTTAAGGGACCCCCATTTTTAAATTTTTAATTTTTTTCATTTAAAATTTGCCGGCGAACGCTGTAAAATTGAAGCCAAAAAAAAAATGGTGGAACTGGTTTTCCCCCCCCATTTTCTTTGGCCCAATCCCAAAAAAAAAAGATGGAACTCCTGTGTGCCGAAAATCCCACAATACACCCCTTTTTGGATACATGAGGGGTGTTGAATCTAAAAGGGGGCGATTTTGGGAAAGGTTTCACGTTTGTTTCTTTGGGGGGGTTTTTAAAAGCGACTTTGGCCCCCCCCAAAATCTGCGTTCCAAAAACCAAATAGTGCCCCCCCTCCCCTTTTACGCCCCGCCTTTCGCCCAAAAAAAAAGTTTTCACCCACATGTAAGGGTTTTCCGAACTTGGAAGAAATTGGGTTAACAAATTTTGGGGTTCTTTTTTTTCCCGGATTCCTTGTTAAAAATGAAACATTTTTTAAACTTTTAAAAATTTAGTTATTGGAATAAAAATTGTTTTAAAATTTTCACAGCCTTTAATTTCTAAAAAAAAAAATTGTGAATCACCTGTGGGGTTGATATACTCACTACACACCTGTTTTTTACCCTAAGTGGTGTGTTTCCCTTTTAACGGGGACCGGGCCCCCTTTTTTGTGGTGTTTATTAAGTTTTAGCACCCCTTTTGGGCCTCCTCAAAACCCGAAAAAAGGGGCCTAAAATAAAATTGCATTTTAAAATTTGGAAACCCCGATTTCCCGAAAATGCTCCTCCTATTCTGGGGGGTTATGGTTGAGCCAAAAAAAATGCACTAGGGCCACAAAATGGGATATTTCTAAAAACGGGAAAACCTTTGGGGGGAAAGTTTTTACATTGCATTTAATAGTCACAAATTTACCGTATTCCCGGGGGAATATTTGGTTTTTTTTTTGAAAAACTGCAAAAAATAGGGAAATTTTTAAATTTTACTTCCACTTTGCTTTAATTTTTGTGAAATAACCCAAAGGGTCAAAAAAACTTCCCCAAAAACTGTTGTTTAAAAACTTTTTGGGGGCTTGTTTCTCAGAAAGGCAGCATTTATGGGGGGATTTAACATACGGGGCCCCTAAAAGGGCCACGTCAGACTGGAATGGTCCCTAAAAAAGTATTTTGAAAATTTTTTTTAAAAAAATGTGAAAAATTAAAACCAAAAGGTTTCAAAGCCCTTAATGTCATTAAAAAAAGGGAAATTTAAAAAAATTGATGCCCCCTAAAAGGGGGCATATGGAAGAGGTAGTTATAAACTATTTTGGGGTGAATAATTATCTGTCTTGCACCGAAGAAATTTTTTTAACTTTAAAAATCACAGTTTTTTAAAAAAATTTTAAATTCCTTTTTGATTTTTTTTCACAAAAAAAAAAAAAGGATTGTTAGATAAAAATTTTCTTACAAACTTAAAGCAACAATGTTTTAAAGAAAAAACCATTCTTAAATCAAATGGAAAAGGAAAAAGTGTAAAAAATTTATTCTCCATAAAGTGACACATGCCAAAATTTAAAAAAAAATTGGGGCTGGGGTAGGGGGGCCAAACCCCCTGGGGGGGCCCTTTTAAGGGGGGTTTTTAAAGAACCCATCTAGGGCTGTACACCCAAAAGGGAGTGGGGGGGGGGGGGGTCGGATTGCGACAGAAAGACGGGACAGTTAGGCTTTGGAAAGGGGGTAAAATTGTGAAGCCCGGGGACCCCTGCTTTAAACCCTGCATTGAAATGGCTTTTTTTTTTAACCCCTTTTTGGCCGCACACCTTCGAAAAATGGGTGAAATTTTTCCTTTTATTTTGTGATCCCATTTTTTTTTCACGGGAGTCACTTGTATTTAAAAATTTTGGTTTAACAAAAAATTTTCTAGAAAATGTTGGTTGTATTTCTTTTGGGTTTGCAAAAAACCCCTTTTTTTTACCCATATAATTTTTAAAAAATAGTGTTTTTCCTTTGGTCCCGGCCCGTTTTTTCAAAAGGGGGCCCCCTTGCATTAAAGGGGGAAATGCAGAAATTTTTTAGTAAGTTGGTGCATTTCTTGGGGCAAAACCACCTTTTGTTTTTCCGTATAATTTTTAAATAGCTGTATTTATTTTGGGTGGGGCCCATTTTTTTTCAAGGAAAATTTGCATTAAAATTTGGATGAAAGAAATTTTCTAGTAACTGTGGGTGTTTTCATTGGGAAAAAAATCCATTTTGTTACCCTTTTTAAAATTTTTTAAATTTTTTTTTTTTTCCCTCTTGGTGGGGCCCTTTTTGGGTTAAAAGAACAACCCTTGAAATTACTTTGGGGGAAAAAAAGGGTTTTTTTTTAGAAACTGTTCTGTGTGTCTTTTGCGAAAAAAAACCCCAATTTCCCCATCTTTGAAAACTTTTAAATTATTTTTTATTGCGCTCGGGGGAATCTCATTTTGGGCACAGATAGCTCACTTGTATGATAGTTTGTTGAAACTATCAATTCCTAGTCCTACTGGGCAGTTGTAGATCCCTGGCACTGAGCGGAAGACACTGTTGGATTTTGTATTACGGTACTTCCACCAGACCGGCATTTCACAGGTATTCGATTAGAAACTATTCTGTTTCTAATCCTTAAGTTGGCAGTTGGGAAATCCAGAGGGATTTAAGATAGCTGTGATTTGCCATCTTTCAATTAAGAGACTGTTCAAAACCTCTTCCATACCCTTTTTAATATTTTTATCTTTCAGAGCATGGAGCGAAATGCAGGTGGTAAGCGAGCAAAGAGGGTGTGGGGGACATGGAGGTTGAGGTACGACGAGAAGGTGTCCTTCCAGTGCTGGCGACAACACGCCAAACCAGTGGATCGTCGGGATGCAGACTGTCAGGCCTGTCATTGTGGGTCGGTGCCCTGTGAATTCTCCAGTAACGAACTGCGTCGCCTGTCTTGTTCTTCAGTGGTTTCTTCAGTGGGTTAATGTTCTCTCAGTCATGGCCACATATATCGTCATCATATCGTTCAGCATCGTCCACACATAAAGCGAAGGCAGCCAAATGTCAACTCGTGTTCCCACCACTGTGATATCCATTTTTTGAAGACCTCTGTTTGATGACAAAAAGCGTTTGGGGTCAGGAGGCATTCAAAAAGATCAAGAGGACAAAAGTGGATGATTTTGTCTGCTATGATGACCAATTGCTGATGCCGATCAGAGGAGGCAGAAGTGAAGCGGATCTATCGAGCAAAAATTCCGGGCGGTCGGCAATCGTCTTGCAGGGGCCTGTTTTCTTGTAGCCCGCAGCTCCAGGATGTAGAATCTCGGACGAGGAAGTACACCTGTGTTGCTTAATGATGTTGATGATGAGCAACATAGTGGATTCCAACGTGGTATTTTGAGCAGAATTTTGCTTGCGGGTGCTTCACACTAGGATGAGGAGCAGAAGACGATGAGGTAGTGTCAGTATCGGGTCCCGCCTCAAAAAAGGGAGAAAGGGCTGGGCGCACATAAGTCCGCTGAGATTATTCCGCCAGCCACGATCAGCGGAAACACGCTCCTTGTTCATCGCAGGTCGTAATGGTCCAGGAGCCCTCTAAGCCTGGGCCTTTTCGAGCGAGAGTCTCTGATTCACAGCGATGTCATATGCCGCCTTTGCGGAAAAAAGCATCAGTAGAGTAAGAATCTTATGCGTGTTTAACCCACCCACCAAATGTTAGTCACATGCAGCGAATGCATGATTTGAAACTGAACACTTGGAGGGAACATTGGCCAAAAAAGGCCACACCAGATACAGGGCCTATCCGATCCACAGTCACACCCTCTGTCTCTGCCTCCTCACACCTGACGACCAGCGTTCCTCCGCTGCCCATGTCTGTCTCAGAGTCATAATCAAGGATCGCCCTCGCTTCAGACTCCACGTACCGAGTACACTAGCACACCAGAGACCCATCCTACCCCTCTTCTCTCCACCAGTTTGATTGCTCGCTCGTACAGTGGCCAGTCGAGCAGCCAGCCTTCTGTATACAGGTTTGGAGCAGAAGAAACATTTAACCCAAACCATCCAAAGCCAAAAGCCTGAATGTCGGCAATTGCCGGCTTTTGGCCTTGGAATGTTGCCTTTCCCATTGGTGGACACAGATGGGTTCCACACCGTCACGGCCCTTGCTTGCCCCAATAACAGATGACGAGCTAGGCAATTTTTTTCCAGAAAAGCCGACCTGCCCTGGCCTGGCAACGTGTCGTCTAAAATTTCAGCGCGTTGTCGTGCATCTGTTGTCCGGCCAAAGGTCCATCTGACATGGACTAGTTAAGCGAGGCTAATGCGCTATATCTCTGTGACAGCTTCACTGGGTGGAGCTGGGTGGATGTCTCATGGTGGTGACGGTGGCTCTTAGCGCCGGAGATCGAGACGATGACTGGGTTACACAGAACCTTGGCCAGAAAGTGGTGTTGCGATAACGGTTGAAATCTCGCTTGGCCGCCCTTAATGGATCGGTAGGTGGAGCACATCCTCGTCTGCACATGTCATAAAAACCTCTGTTGTCGGAATTTCTTAAGCGCTACCGGGCTGGAATGCCTGCTGAGGAAGGCTCGAGGTCTGAGCTCACCACTTCCGCCGTTCGCACCTGCTTTGTCCCACCCTTCCCCCCTCCGGTCAACCGTCTCATTGATTGTCGTAGGCAAAAACGCTGGAATTCCACACTCAAACATGCTCCAGCGATTGTGGCAGCATCACAATGCCATAAGCAGTACAAAGTGACACATGGCCTGACAAGCAGCGGGTGCGGACCTCGGGGTGTTGAGACACGAGATTGGAGGTAGGTGAAAGAGCTCTGCACCTTCCTTGCCAGTTTTGAAGAAAGCCACCCATAATGGTCAGTGCGGACAATCGCCCTTGTCAGCATGAGCATTGTGGTGATCTTAGTTTTGGACACGATCGTTGGACACTCTGGAAACATCAGGTCCAACCAGCGAAGGAGGAGGAGACGGACCCAGATGCGGACACGAAGCCTTTCTCTCCGTCGAATCCAGAAGGCCCGACAGTTTCACAACTTTATTGGTCTTCATTAGGTAGTGGTTCGGGGTCCAGGGCTAGTGCAAGGCGACACCTCAGGGTACAGCATCTGAGGCAAGTTAGGGCTGTATTGAAGTTGTACCGGAGGAGGAGGTATTCTTGGACACCGACGTTACCGATGTCCCTGCCCTGGAAAGAGGTTGGCACGGATTTGAGGCGGAGGAGGGAAATGACGGAAGATCAGTATGCTAAGTGCCCTCGAACAGATGCTTGGAAATCAAGGCTCCATCTCTCACATGATGCTTGGATAGCTCCATTTTCTCCAACATGATCCTCGCATTAAGGCCATCAAATGAACAACAGTTATTGGGTGGCCACCCTCCTCGTTCTCCAGTACCAAAGGCAAAAATCAGCACTTTCCTTCTCACCCACCCAAATAGAGAGTAAACATGCAGGAATTGGAGACCGTGGCATGATTGTAACTGGAGAATTGTTGCGTCATGCATCACTTTCTTCAAATCTCATGCTGGAACAATGTCACGCAATGTGACAGCAGTAGAGTGACCTAAGTCAGCCGCAGCAGCAGGCTTTGTGCAGTAGCCTAATGGGTGAACTCTGGAATCCTTATTTACCACCTTACCAACGTATGTAATGCAGGGGACACATACAACACACAGAGACCGGCTTAGATCATGGTGCACGACTATCTGGTTTCAACACCTATGTTTTTGGATATGTTCCGGACCCAATCGACTTTGCGTATCCAAAAATGGTGAATGCCCGAGCTCGCTCGCATGCCATAAGAGGTGTTGTCCGGACCAGCAGCCATGGTCATATCTGGCGGACCTTCAGCCCAGCAGAGGAGGTCACATTACCGAACAAACGCATCGGCTTTCTGTCACAGATATTGTTTGATCGTTTGACTTTCATCAAGATGAATCAGGCATGGGATCGCTGATGATTTGTGGACCCAATTGCCGAGGTCACCGATTAGTTGCCGGTTACTTCACATTCCTCTTCAACAGAAAATGGTATACTCTTGAAAAAAATTTTTTTCTAAAATGTCATTTGCTTACTGCAATTTTTAGTTTCTCAGTTCCCTTCAAAAGGGCATTTTTCTGGTTTTGCGGTGAGGAGACTGTAATAGACACAAATTGTCAGGTTCATGAAAAAACCGAATTCCATTTAACTCACTTCAACTTTAACATTTTCCGCTTTGTCATATTGGTTTTGGAGTCATGGTGTTGTCAAAACATGAATGGTAGACACTGTTAATTGACCACATATTGGCAAACTGACTTGTTTTGGCAAGATCTTTAAATAGATAGAAATCCCTGTAGTGAGTCAAACCCGTTTAATACAATTAAAAAAAAGGAGAAACAAAGACGTTGTGGGATTACCCTTCCTATTTTAAAAATCGTGTTTTCTAGAAATTAAACTTCTAAAAAATTGCATGTACCAAATAGCTGATACAAATTTATTCCTCTGAATAGTACAAGGGAGGGTACCGGAAGACTTGAACAGGAATGTAGTGTTATTCTGAGTACTGGGTGTATGGAGCACATTCGCCATCCCAAAGAACAGAGAAAATTTACTCCAAGAACACGTTGAGTAAAACGAGAAAAAGAATGCCAAGACAAAAGGGGGCAAACCTGCGCATTTACAAGTGAAGCTCAATTGGTCCACGCCAGACTCATTACGGCGGGGCAAGCGCTCTCGTAGAGGCAGAGAAATTTCTCAAGCGCTACCCAGGTCTTGACTGTGTACAGGGGCGTCACTAGGCTGTTTTATTCGGGGCTCGGGCCCCGAATAAAACACCCTGTGCCCCGAGTCTCCTGGGCTCCAGGCCTCTGCCCTGGGCCTGTGAGCACACCGGGAGCTGGCCTTCAGCTGCATGTGTCGCTGGACGCCGCACTCAGATGAGGGCTTCGCGGAGCAGAGAAGCGAGCGCTCACTTTGCCCCGGCAGACAGTGTCGGACCCGCAGGGGTTCGGACCACAGCGGGGCCGCAGGGTCCTCACAGCGTGAGGACCCGCCGCGGCCCCGTGCGCCTCAGCCAGGAGCGTCGCTGATGATGTGATGTCATCGCGACGCTTTTGCCTCTCCTCGGGCGCACAGGCGTCATAGGCCGTGCGCCGAGGAGTGCGTGAGGAGCGGCGGGCTGAACGAGGACATGAGCTGCGCTCGCCGAGGGAAGTTAAGGTGAGTATGAAGGTTGTTATTTTTAACGCAGTTTTCCTGCCTCAGTTGCCCTATTATACTGCCTGTGCCCCTATAATGCCTGCCTGTGGCCAACATACGCCTGCCTGTGGCCATCCTTATCTCTGCACGTGGCCCCATATCCCTGCGCTGTGGCCCCATATATCTGCCTGTGCCCCTATATGCCTGCCTTGTGGCACATATATGCCCATGTCCCATATCCCTGCCTTGTTGTGGCCCCCATATCCCTGCCTTGCCCCCATATACTGCCTGTGGCCTCCTTATCCTGCCTGTGCCCCTTATATGCTGCCTGTGGCCCCATATCCCTGCCTGTGGCCCCCATATCCTGTCTGTGCCCTATAATGCCTGCCTTGTGGCCCACATATCCCTCTCTGTGGCCCCATATCCCTGCCTGTGGACCACATATTCTTGATCTGTGACCCCATATCCCTGACTGTGACACCCATATCCCATGCCTGTGGCTCCCATAATCCCTGCCTGTGGCTCCATATCCTGCTGTGGCCCCCTTATCCCTGCCTGTGGCCCCACATATGCCTGCCTGTGGCACATTAAGCCTGCCTGTTTGCCACCCTATGCCTGCCTGTGTGCCACCATATGCTGCCTGTGCACCTACTATACTGCCTGTGGACCTCCGCATATACTGCCTGTGTCCTATATACTGGCCTGTGGCCCCATATAGCCTGTTCCATTTATACATGCTGTGGACCCCCATATACTGCCTCAGTGACCCATATACTGCCTAGAGAGACCCTATATTCTGCCTCAGTGCACCCTATATATCTTCTTTTGGCCCTATATACTTGCTCAGTGCCCCCATATACTGCCTGTGGAGCCCAGTTTCTGCCTCAGTGCCCTAATCTACCTGCGTGTGGCCCCATTCCTACTGCTGTGCACCCCATAAATACTGCCCTGTGGCCCCATATACGTGCTGTGCCCCCTATATACCTGCTGTGGCCCTATATATTGCCTGTTGGCCCCATATATCCTGCCTGTGGCCCCATATACTGTTCAGTGCCCTATTATACCTAACTGAGGGGAACTTTTCTTTTTTTTTGCTTATACCTATAATTAAGGGAGTTGCTTGGAAAATAGTGAGGATTTTTAAGATATTTGTTGTCCAATCCCTCAGGGACGAGTCTTGGCCGGAGAGACAAATCAACATGAAGGTGTGAACCAATGGAAGAAGAAAGGGAAGTGAACGACGCTGATCAGAAAAGACTAGCTCCCGTGGAGTCCACTAATTGTAACTGCAGTGTAATCACTTATATGTCTGACAGGTCGAATTACAATAGTATCTTACCACTGTCTGGTCCCTGTATGGCAGGTAATATATGTCTCTAGGGCCTGGTGTGCAGTGGATAGGTCACATTTGGGGGTTGTGCGTTAGGTCAGCGGTTGGCAGGATTATTTGAGCCTTAAGTAGTTATAGTTTGGGGGTCTTGTTTTTGTAAGGAGGGTGTTAGTAAACAATTCATTTGTCTGGTTAGATAGACTCCATGTGTAGGTGGATGTTTTAGGTGACTGTTTAGGAGTATTGTTCATATGAAGGTGAGAAGTTTGAAAAAGTAATTTGTCATTGGTGATTTTTTGTACTGTACAGTGATTGCTGAGGAGATCGGACGGGATCTGTGTGGGATGTGCAGAAAGAAAATTAGTGAAGGAACAGAGGTTTTTCTCTGTAAAAAAATCCGCAGTTCACATTGAGGAGCGAAAAATGTTTGAGGGAACCAGCCGCTACCCAGAAAAAAACACAAAGGGCCCGAGCCCCGGATGTTTTAGGACCCTAGCAACACCCCTGACTGTGTACTGAGGAAGGCTGGAGGTCTAAGCTCACACTTCCGCTTCCGCACTCTGCTTCAGCACGAATTTTTTCGTTGCTGCGTCATAAGGGCATTGTTTTTGCCGTGTTAATGGATGACCGGACGCTCCTGCTGGGCTCTCACCGCACCACAGCTGTAATAGGCCTGCTAGATGAAGCTGTGTGTTAATAGGTGACGGACGCCAGCCCTTGCTTCTCAACACACCACATGTAACTCCAGCCCTACCTGCTGATCTCCGAGTATCCACGTTTACAGCGTTCCACCCACTTTATCAGTAATTTCCTTCAACCACTTGACAGTTAGAACTGCAGTATTTTCAGCAAGGCCTCGTTGACCTACTGAGGACATCTGTTTCGTTTTTCTTTCACATGTAATGTCTAGATAGTGATGGAAAAATGTCTCAGTAGGATGGCATGTAGCTCTAGCAGAGCGCAGTATTGGAAATCGAGTTGTTCGCTATAATATAGTTGATTTTTATTGAGCAAAAATTTTCTGCTGGATGGTCCATTAAGGGCACCCTGTGCGGGGTTTTTGAGGGTCATGCTGCGTTACAGGATATGGATAGTCAAGGTCCATTCACTAAAATACTGCTTCAAAGACTACTTTCCTTTCCTGGCCTTTTTATCTGTGGGTAATGCAGGTTTGAGGGTCTTGCTGCCGGTCCAGGACAGGATAGTCAATGTCAGTTTAACTAAAAATGGTGTATCAAAGACTTCATTTTTCCAGCAGTTTTTAATCTGTGGTCATACAGGTTTTTAAGGGTTGCTGCGGTCCTGGAAAGCATAGTCAATGTCAGTTCAAGTAAAATGATGTTCAAAAAAAATATCCTTCTGGCACTTTAAAATTTGCAGGTTTAAGGGTCATGCTGTGGTACAGGATAGGGATAGTGAATAGTTTTCTGTGACTCTTGTTGCCTAATTGTCTTGCCTAAGATGTAGCATGTATTCAGATTCCTGTTGTGGATGTTAATTTCAGCTTCTCCAGCCCTGTTTGGGTGTAAGAATGAAGGTGTTGTTCCTCTCCCATAGACTTTGATGGTCATCGGCGATAATCTGTTATCGACTATAGGATAGCGTCATGATAATTGCCGATATCGACTATCGAATCGATAACGATAGTTGACACAATTGCTCATCACTATTTATAATATGGGTCTCGATGGCAGGTGTGAGGCGCATATACATATAATGAACACACAATATCTGCCAGACCAAGAGCCACCATAGAGTAACAGTAGATTAGCAAATAATTTATAATTTAGTAAATTGCATATGTATATGTCTTGGATTTACTGATATATATATAGTTTTGTAAGGTCAGATAAGCCCTCAATCTGGCTCTCAAACTATTCTTTCTTGTGGGCCGCAAAGCAATGTTTAATCCTATTTCACCAGTAAGTCAAGTAGAAGTCTAAATTCCAAAGGGGATACATGATTAATATCCAAAGAAAAGACTAAGCTTTGAGCAATCCTGTTGACATTCATCTAAAAAAAGCAGTAAGTGTCAGCCGAAAAGGATTAAAGGCAAGAAATTGGGAGTCAATCATAATAAGGAGAAGAAAAGCCTTCAATCAAGTGTTCAATACAGGTTCCAATGATCACTGGTAGATGTTTGACCTAGCCATGGACAATGGTGAACATCAGGATATTTGCAATATCAAGAAAAGTCTTGGGAGTACTCAATCAGCTATATGGCTGCTCTTTCTTCGACAAAGACATGAAACAGAGAAAGAGATAGAGAATCCCATAAACCAGATGAGTTTTTACAATATGGAATTGACCTGTGGACAACATAAAAATTGATGGTGTTGTTTGGGTATGTTCCTATGAAGATAAAGAGATAATTTGCCATCAGAAACTTCTGTGACACAAAACCACAAGACAATAAAGGGTCCCTAAACCCTCAGAAAGTGTCCTAAGTATAACAAACCTGACTGGATTGTAACTTGAAGGCCATTAAAAGTTTGTTCCAAACAAATTTTATTGTGTAGTTTCTCAAACAGTCATCTATAGAGCAATGTTACTTCAAAGCCTTTGTTTGCTGTAACATGTACTACTTCCAAGACTTTAGAAAGAGTCATTTCAATGTAATGGGGGACTATTTAAAAGAATTAATGGGAATATAAAATGACAGGAGCGAGTTCCCATCGACTCTATTAAAATGGACATCTTATCAGCAACTAAACTATATGCTAAACAAATTAGCAATAGTAAAAGGAAGAAGAAACCACTATGTTTTACTAGAGAATTAAGTACCACAGTAAAATAAAAAAGCCTGCCTATAAGAGGTCGAAAGAAACTGGTAGTTGAGCTGACAGAGAATTGCATGAGATTGGACAGAAGAAGGGGAAACATATTAATTCTGCTAAAGCAAAAAATCTGTTATAAAAGAGGATAAAACCTTTTTCAGACATATTGCTGCCAAAAAGAAAAAAATTGTGCCATTAAAAAAAAATAAGCAATAGGAAAAAAAACTTTAATAAAAAAGGATAAGGCAGTCGTTGACCATTTGCATAACTTCTTTTGTTCAGTCTTTGCGGAAGGTGTCTTTCAAAATCATTTTTTAGCATGCCGTTAATTCTAGTTGTAAAGGTCCCGCTCCA
>JAODAL010049512.1:0-28120 GCA_025379985.1 Phyllomedusa bahiana | reverse complement strand
GCCCTTTCGGGTGCCTCCTTCCTTTCCGTCAGATTGCCATGGCCCCCTTTTTTTTTTTTATGCTCCTTTTTTAACTACACCCCCCAGTTTTTTGGTTTTTTTGGTTTGTCCGGGTTTTTTGAAAAACTGGCGGGGGAGTAGGGCCTGATATAAAAAAAAAAAGGAAGAAAAAAGTCCTTTTTTTTAGAAAAGGCCCAAAAAAACCATACCCCCCCAGCTTTTGCCCCTGGAAATGTTTTTTTTAAATTTTCCCCAAAAAATTTAAAAAAAAGTTATTTTTTAAAAAATTTTTTTAAAAAAATTTAAAATTATTAAATTTTTAAATAAAAAAAAAAACCCCTTTATTTTTAAAAAAAAATTTTTTCCCCCATTTAATCCTAATAAATAAATAAAAAAAATTTTTTTTTAAAAAAATTATATTTTTTTTTTTTTATATTTTAAAATTTTTTTTTAAAAAAAAATTTTTTAAAACCCTTTTTTTTTTTAAAAAAATTTTAAATTTTAAAGGCAAATAAGTAAACAGTTTTTGTTGGGAATTGGTAAGGTTTTTTAACCCCCAGGATACTGTTGAAAATTGATGAAAGGGGGGGGATTTGGAGGGGAAAGGGAAAAAAAAAGAAAATTTAAAAAAAAAAATTTTTTTTTTTTAGTTCGAAGAACTTCTAATTTTAAAAAATTTCCTTTTGCGTATACGATTAAGGAGACAAAGGGGGGGGGGGGGGATACAGCCCCGGGAATTCCCTTAAAAAAAGGGGGAAGGGGAAAGAAAGTTTTTTTTTTCCCCCGGGGGAAAAAATTCCCTAAGCCCTTAAGACAAACGGGATGCAAGAAGGGGCAGGGGGAAGTCAAAAAGGGGTCAAGGTAGATAAAAACCCTTTCCCACCAGGAAAAATATTGAAAGGTTAAAAAATGGGGGCTAAAGCAAACAAAAAATTTTTGGGGCCCTTTGGGATGGAAGGGGAAAGAGTTTTATCTAGATAGTGGCAGGAAAAATGGTGAATCTGATATGCTATTATGATCACTTTGGAAAAACAGACTTTTTGCTATATGTACAGTAAAGGAAACTGGATGGAGGGTATGATCTGTTACGGTGGATGGATTGTAAATAAGCCATCCCCCCATATATAGTCTCAGTAGGTCCCCCACCCCTAGCCAGTGCAGAGCCCGGAAGGGGGGACGGGGTTTTTGGGAAAAAGAAACCCGATTGGGGGGACAGTTGTTGGGTTTTACGTCCCGTCCATACCAAATGATAAAGATACGACTTTTTGGCCCCCATATTCACTAGAGTGTCCAGACAAACAGTACCAGGGCCACCAGCAGCAGATGGTCAGCCAGCAAATCCGGACCAAGTAGTCCAGATAAGACACAATGACTGGAGGCCATGGACCCCACCAGAGCAGATGTCCCTCATGCAGAACTGCCCTGACCCACTGACAAAGCCCCTCCCCTTTGGACGTTATTTAGGACAGATTCAACCTAATTATAGGGCAACATGGCTTGACTTAGATGGACTCTACAGAACTAAAATGACTCCAGGGATGTACCGTATTAGGACAAGTGCGTTACAGTCTTATATGCCAGCAGGGGGAGATGGTCCCAGATCTGAGGAATCAGGGGTCACCTTTATGCAACACCTCATGACCTGGTGTCAGGGACAACAGGACGAACGTGGGAGTACAGGAGTAACCCACCAGGGACCCACAGAGGGGTGTACAAGCTTTTTCCTTCAAATGGAAGACCATTGGGCTGATGAAAATTTTTTGACATGACACAAATGGGACCCCAGAGAATGTTTTGTAGGGCATTCATGGACGGCCCTAAGGACTGACATACAAACTAGGACTGAAGAGAGCGGTCCCTGATTGGGGTACTTGGCATGACCGTACCCGACTTCTATAATTAGCGGGGGGGGGGGGCATACAGACCCCTGAAATATACTGCTGCTTAAGAGGCAAGCCAGGGGGAAGGAATATGGATAAGAAAAGTTCCCTTGCATAAGTCCCTCACAGGAGAGGATACATGCCCCATAAGGCACTTAAGACAAACGGGATGCAAGAAGGGGTCAAGGGAAGTCATAAAGCGGTCAAGGGATAGATAAACCTGTACCCACTCAGGAAGATACTTGAGAGTAAACATAGGTCTAAAGCAACAGATTTTGAGGACCTTAGGCATGGAAGGAGAAAGAGCATTGGATCTAGATAGATGGCAGGAAACAATGGTGAATCTGAGTAGTGCTATTTATGATCATCATTTGGAAACACAGACTTTTTGTCTAGTATGTACAGCTAAGGAAGCTGGATGGAGGTATGATCTGCTTACCGGTGGATGGATTGTAAATAAGCCATCGCCCCCATATATAGTCTCAGTAGGTCCCTCAGCCCCTAGCACAGTGCAGAGCCCGGAAGGGTGGACTGGTATATTTGGACAACAGAACCCGATTGGAGGGAACTTTTTGGGGGCGTGTGGAATCCTCGTCCAACTCAAATGAAAAGATACTGACTTTTTGGGCCCCCCCGATTCCTAGAGTGTCCAGACAAACAGAAAGGGGCCCCCAGCCAGTGGTACCCCAGAAAAACCCGGGACCAAGTAGTCCACTTTAAGACCAATGATGGAGGCCATGGACCCCACCAGAGCAGATTCCCTCATGAGAACGCCCTGACCCATGAAAAAAGCCCCTCCCTTTGGACGTTATTTAGGCCAAATTCAACCAAATTTATAGGGCAACATGGCTTGACTTAGATGGACTCTGCAAAACTAAAATACCCAGGGGGGTTGTCCCGTATTATGACAAGTGCATTAAGTTTATTGCCAGCGGGGGGAGGGGGTCCCAGATCTGAGGAATCGGGGGTCACCTTTATGCAACACCCATACCTGGTGTCGGGACAAAGGGACAAACGTGGGAGTACAGGAGAAACCCCACCGGGGGACCACAGAGAGTGTACAAGCTTTTTTCCCTTCAAAGGGAAAACCATTGGGTGATGATAATTTTACATGACAAAAATGGGACCCCGAGATGTTTTGTAGGGCATTCAGGAGGGTTTAAGGACTGACAACAAACTAAAGAAGACAGCGGTCCCTGATTGGCGTATTGGGCAGGGACCGTCCCGGGACTTCATAATTACGAAGGGTATTGAGGTGACAAAAGGGAAGAAAGGCACCCAAAGAAGGCGTGCACCACCATTTTAAAAATCCTAACTAATTATCCTCCCTAATTATGAACTCCATTTCCCCTTTACTTCACTTAAAGATTGGGCCCATGCTACAGGAGTTCTCACACAAAGAGGGACTCAGGAATAGGCCCAGTAGCATACTATTCCGCCAAAACTTGATCCAGTAGCGAAAGGGATCCCCGTTTTGCGTTCGTGCCTGTCGATGTTGTGGTATTGGTGGTAAAGCTCTGAAATGTGTTAGACAACCCCTTGGACATTACACTCCAATGATTTTCTGGTTTTTTGAACCAGGCCCAAACCCAAAACACATTTCTATGGTCAGACAATTGGTTTACAGTGTGCCCCCCCTGATGCCCCCAAAATTTTTCCCTTTTTTTTCTTTGCACTGTGTTGAATCCAGCTACTCTTCTCCCAATTGAGAAGCAGGATTCAACAGGGGGGGAAAAAGGATGGATATCGTATCCCATGACCATGACTGCCTCCCAAATAATGGAAAAAGGGGACAGCAGATCTTGAGTCAGCTGTGGATCATCCCTGAGGTATGGGGGGGAAAGGCAAATTTGTAAGGGTTTTTCAGGGGTTTTATTGTGCCCAAAAAATGAGACAGTCAAGGCAGGGGATTGCACCTCACGTCTTAAAACCGGGAAACTGAAATCACTGCGCCCCCAGAGGCTCTTGCAATGGCAAGGGTAAAGAAGGGAATATTACACAGATTCGCCTATACATTTGGATCACATGATTTTGGGCCCATCTAAAGGAGGAATTTTTCACGCACAGGCAACCTGGGAATGAGAGGGGGAGACAGGCACTAAAGAGGCGCCAGATAGGACAAAAGCACATAGCCCTTGCAAAAAAGGAAAAAATGCCCCTGAACCAATAAGAGGCTTGAAGACTTCCAGAATCAGGTCTCAAGGGAAAAAAGGAACCCGTGGGTGAAGCAGGGTCCAGCCAAAGCGAGGGCTATGGGGGGATGGGGTAGGGTTGCCCCCCCCCGAGTTGGTTCCCTGATTGCCCCCCCTTAGCACTCCCCCTCATTTGGGAAAAGGGTGCCTGAAGAATTATAAGAGTTTTGAAATTAACCCTGGGCAGGTGGGTTTAAGACCCCCGTAAAAAAACCCCAAAACCTTGTATCCCTTTCAGTGAGTGAGAAAGATTTCAACAAACTTCCAAAAAAAAGGTTTTGGGGCCTTGAGTAGCATTTGACTGAAAAGACGTGTTTCGGTTTGCCCCAAGCCACCCCCCTTGCTAAAGCCACAGCAAAGGCCACCGTAACAAAAAAAAAAAAAAAACAGCAACTAATGTCTTTTATCGATATGGCCTTCTTGAAGTAATTGAATCAGACTGAGGTACCCATTGTATTCAAAAGTGCAATGCGATTCACTAACTTCATTTGTACAGGCCTTGCAAAAAATTTTTAATAAGGGCTAAATTTGTATTTTCTTCCTTCCCGACCCCGGGTGCAGACTGGGTACAATGTCTCAACCAGGAGACTATGTAAACAAAAAAAACATGTCCCAGGGGCTTTGAGTACCGATTTGAAAATCCCTTCCAAGGTTATAATATAATACTTCGGTAAAACTGGGGGGGAAAAACCAACTGGATACACCCCAGTCATAGTAAAAAGGGTTTTAAGACAATAAGAGTAAAGGGTGCCATGGAAAGTCTTTGGTTATTGATCCCCCACTTGAGGGGTGGAATAGGTGAATAATGCGAACCGATTTAAAATAAATAAATTTCCTCACGGGCAATAGCGATACCCTAAACTTTTCGTTTCTTGATATGCACTCACTCCCCCCCTTACTGCTGCCAAAAATACCATATTAGCTATCCAGTAACAATGAAAAAAAATTTTTGGATGGGATAAGTGTTTTAACTCTTTAGCCGCTAATGATACTAAGTATAAGAGAATGTGGAACAAATTATTCTTCTTTTCCTAGCAGTATATGGGACATAAAGTATATGGAACATAAAGTGTTTATGTTTGCGAGAATTGTGAAAAGAACCAATATGAAGGTTACTGATGAGTGACTATAGTGATCTGGAACTAAAACCTGTTTATTTTTCTCATTTCTCTTATGTAACTCCATCTGTGATCCGATTGAACTCATATGCGGAGTCTCTTCTTTCTGAGGATGCTGGAGGAATATTTAGGGAACGATGGTTTCTAGCGAAATCATTCTCAGGCAACCCGTCGGCCTGGGCAACACCTGAAAAAACGTCAGCTATCCCCACCTTGGATTAAGGACCCAAACTCGGCTTGAAGAGTTCAAAGGGGGGACTGTGAAGGATGGAGTCAGGAAAGAGCTAACTCCGAAATTCTGCTGATATGGACAATGTGTGTTTGCCGTCTTCAAAAACAGTATTCGGAAAAAGACATTGGCTGAAAACTGTTCTAACCAGAGTGATAAGACAATAGTTACATATTATCTCCCCTTATAATGAAGTGAGCAATTCTCAGAATGTATAAAAGGATGTAATCTGCAAATAAAGGTTCAGTTCTGTTGTGCTTTGGGCTACAGACCGCTTATATGGTTGAGCACGATTGTTTAACTTGTTTGATCATTATACGAGCGTATAGCAGTTTGTAGCTGCTTTTAAAGTACATCCACTCCCGTACTGGACAGTAAGAGTGTGTGATCACTCTAAATTGGCTAAACCTATCAAACAACCACAGCAGCAGCATGAGGTCAGACAGTGGCACAAAGACATTCTGGAGGTGGCAAAAACAGGAGTAGGCCACAGAGTGGCACAATGACAGAGTGTGGAGGTCACGGCAGCAGCAACAGCATGAGGTCAGAGAGTGGAACAATGACAAATTCTGGAGGTGGCACTAACAGCAGTAGACCACAGAGTGGCACAGTAACAGAATGTGGAGGTGACGGAAGGAGCAACAGCAGCAGCATGAGGTCAGAGAGTGGCATAATGACACAGTGTGAAGGTCACGGCAGCAGTCACAGAAGCAACATGAGGACAGACAGTGGCACAATGACAAATTCTGGAGGTGGCAAAAACAGGAATAGGCCACAGAGTGGCACAATGACCGAGTGTGGAGGTGACGGCAGGAGCAACAGCATGAGGTCAGAGAGTGGGACAATGACACAGTGTGTAGGTCACGGCAGCAGCCACAGCAGCAACATGAGGACAGACAGTGGCACAATGACAAATTCTGGAGGTGGCAAAAACAGGAGTAGGCCACAGAGTGGCACAATGACAGAGTGTGGAGGTGATGGCAGGAGCAACAGCATGAGGTCAGAGAGTGGCACAATGACACAGTGTGTAGGTCATGGCAGCAGCCACATCAGCAGCATGAGGTCAGAGAGTGGCACAATGACATTCTGGAGGTGGCAAACACAGGAGTAGGCCACAGAGTGGCACAATGACACAGTGTGGAGGTGACGGCAGCAGCAACAGCATGAGGTCAGAGAGTGGCACAATGACAAATTCTAGAGGTGGCACCAACAGGAGTAGGCTACAGAGTGGCACAATGACCGACTGTGGAGGTAATGGCAGGAGCAACAGCATGAGGTCAGAGAGTGGGACAATGACACAGTGTGTAGGTCACGGCAGCAGCCACAGCAGCAACATGAGGACAGACAGTGGCACAATGAAAAAAATTCTGGAGGGGAAAAAAACAGGAGTAGGCCACAGAGTGGCACAATGACCGAGTGTGGAGGTGACGGCAGGAGCAACAGCATGAATTTCGAGAGTGGCACAATGACACAATGTGTAGGTCACGGCAGCAGCCACAGCAGCAGCATGAGATCAGATAGTGGCACAATGACATTCTGGAGGTGGCAAAAACAGGAGTAGGCCACAGAGTGGCACAATGACACAGTGTGGAGGTCACGGCAGCAGCAACAGCATGAGGTCAGAGCGTGGCACAATGACAAATTCTGGAGGTGGCACCAACAGCAGTAGGCCACAGAGTGGCACAATGACCGACTGTGGAGGTAATGGCAGGAGCAACAGCATGAGGTCAGAGAGTGGGACAATGACACAGTGTGTAGGTCACGGCAGCAGCCACAGCAGCAGCATGAGGTCAGACAGTGACACATGGCAAAAACAGGAGTAGGCCACAGAGTGGCACAATGACAGAGTGTGGAGGTCACGGCATCAGCAGCAACATGAGGTCAGAGTGTGGCACAATGACAGGGTGTGGAGGGCACGGCACCAGCAACAGCAGCAGCAGCATGAGGTCAGAGATTGGCACAATGACACAGTGTGGAGGTTACGGCACCAGCAATAGCATCAGCAGCATGAGGTCATAGAGTGGCAGAATGACAGAGTGTGGAGGTGGGTGGCAATAACAGTCCCTGGTAAAGAAGGTGGTAGGCAGATGGAGAAACTGGCAGCAGATGTGTGGCATCAGGCGGGTGGCGGCATCAGAATAGTGGCTGAGAGGTAGTTTGAACCCAGACTCATTTCTCAAAGTTTTGGTGAGGTGTCATGGCTGAACTAATCTGACGCCTAAGGCATTGGTGTGTGGAAATACTGGCCGATCCACGCCTGATTCATCTTGAAAATGGTCAGTCGTTCCACATTTCTGGTGGACAAGTGGGTTCTCCTTGGGGTAACGATGTCCCCCGCCGCACTGAACACCCGCTCTGATGCCACACTACTGGCCGGGCAGGACAGCTTCTCCACTGCAAACTCGGCACGTTGCGGCCACACATCCGTTTGGCTGCCCAGTAGTCCAGCGGATCTTTTTAACTGGGGGGCAGAGTGCTGTCCAAGTAGGCCATACCTGTTGGTTCAGGGTCTGCTCAAGGTCCTGCTGCTGCTGGCGAATGTCCTCGTCACTATGCGGGTGAAGGAAGCTGCTCATCAGCGACTCCAGACTTAGGTTGCTGCTGATGGATCTGGTACTGCTCTTACCCCTCACCTTCCCACAGCAGCCGCGGCAGTGGTATGTGAGCGCTGAGGAACCACTCAGTCAGACATGTCAGAGGATAGACGATGCCGCACATAGGCAGCGGCCAACTGACTACGGAGGATTTCTCTATAGTATTTGAGATGTCCTCCCTCTCAGCAGCTGGGAAAAACGCTCCCATTTTGCACCGGTAGCGAGGGTCCAATAGGGTGGAGAGCCAGAAGTCCTCCTTCTGCCGGATGGTGACTATTCGGCTGTCACTAGCCAGGCAAATCAGCGGGCCATCTGCAGAAGTGACTCTGAGGGACTCCCTGCCCCCATCTCCACTGTATACTGCCACAGAGCTTGCAGGTCATCTGCCTCGTCTTCCTCATCTCCATCTACCTCCTCCAGCTGCTCCTGCTCCTCTGCTCCTGTCACCTGGGTAGAAAAACCAGTTATTTCACCAGACAATGCTTGTGCTCCAATGTTCTCCTCCTCCAGTTCAGTCCCCACCGGACTCATGTGGCCGCGAGATGTAGTCGCCACGTCTCCAGTCCCCTGCCCAGACAGATTTTTCAGCATCTGTTCCACGACATGAAGCAGTGGAATGATGTTATTCATCCCGTAGTCCTGGCTACTTACAAATAACGTTGCCTCCTCAAATGGCCTCAGCAAACGGCAGGTGTCATGTATGAGCTGCCACTGGCTGACATCAAAGTTACACAGGGGAGTACTCCTGTCCGCCTGGATCATCAAAAAAATCGTTAATGGCCTTTCTCTGTTCATACAGTCGGTCCAACATGTGCAGGCTGGAATTCCAATGGGTGGAAACATTGCATATCAGCGTGTGTTGGGGGGGGGGGCCGTTCTGCCGCTGCAACTCAAGGGGTTTTCCTGGCTTTGTAGGAATGGATCAAGTGTATGCACAGTTTCCTGGCCATTTTCAGAATCTTCTGAAGATCGGTGGAAGACTTCAGGAACCTTTTTACAAACAAATTGAACACGTGCGTCATGCAGGGCGCATGAACCATCCCTCCTCGGTGCAGCGCGGACACCATGTTCCTCCCATTGTCCGTTACCATGGTTCCGATTTTCAGTTGGCGCAGAGAAAGCCACACATCGATTTCTTGCTGCATGACGTGCAGCAGTTCCTCCCCTGTGTGACTTCACTCGCCGAGGCAAGCCAGGTGTAGAACTGCGTGACACCACTGTGCCCTACACATGTGGTATGATGGAGCAGCACTTGTGGAGGCTGAGGTGGTGGTGGTGGTGGAGGAGGAGGAGGCAGACATTGGCGCAGGAGCCGCAGTTTGACAACGTGGAGGAGAAGCTGCGTCTCCTGTCCAAGTTGTTGATGTGGCTGGGCAGAAAGCACATTCACCCAGTGGGCCGTAAAGGACATGTACTGGCCCTGACCGTAGTTACAGCTCCAGACGTCCGCGCTGCCGTGCACCTTGGAACAAACCGATAAGCTCAAGGACTGGCCCACTTTCTGTTCTACATATTTATGAAGTGCTGGTACTGCCTTTTTGGAAAATAAATTACGGCTTGGAACTCTCCACCTTGGCTCGGCACAGGCCATTAATTCTCTGAACGGTGCAGAGTCCACCATTTGGCAAGGGATGGACTGCAGTACCAACAACTTGGACATGAGCACGGTCAGCTTCTGCACCTTAGGACGGTTGGACGCATACTGTTGTCTCTTTGCAATCGCATCGTTGAACAACTGCTGGCAACATGAGGAGCGAGAAGCAGGAGCATCTGGACCGGGAGATGATGGCAAAGAGAAACAGCTCCCTTCTGCAGAGGTGGTGGAGCCTTGACTGGCTGCAATGGCATGCGTGCCACTGGGCGCTGCTGCGGCAGCTGGATGGACCACCATATCTGAGCCACGTTTCTCCCAGGCCACCGGATGGTGATGCTGCATGTGCCGTGGTGCCAAGGTTAGCTCCCTGGCTTTGCTTCACTTTCTGCCCACAGATTCTACATATACCAATATTCGGCTCCTCCGGTGTCTTAGCAAAGAACTGCCACACTGCCGAGTAGCTGATTTTACTGCCAACGCTCCGCACTGAGTGACTACTACCACCGCTGCCTCGCTGAGCCCCTGTGCTGCTACTTTCTTGGACCTGCGAAGCGGGTTTTCTACCCCATGGCCGTTTGGCTCCCGACCTCACACTGCTGCTACCCTGCTGACTCACGGTCACACTACCCACTTGCTGGCTGCGTGGCTGCCTGATGCGCTAGCTGATACCCTCTTCTCCTGACGATGATGAAGCCCTTGCTTCACCCAGCTCCCAAGTGCGGTCGGCTACATCATCATCGATTGTTGTTGGATCTTCACTGCTGTCCTCTTCAACGGTCTTGGTATGCAGAGTCTGACCCCTCACAATATGACCTCCCATGCCACTCTCCACATCTATACTTTGTCACCTACTGCAAGAAGCAGGGGATATTGGCCCCATTTCTTCGCTTCCAAGTAGCTGCTGACTGTCCTCTTCAAATTGTTCATCCTCGCTGTATAATGGCGCTGAGCCCAGACCACATAGTAGATCTCTGGCTGAGGGAACCAGATGGGACAGAGGCGGGTTGAGGACAGGTGAGGACCGCTGAACCGCTCCCGGGCCATACCAACTAAGGGTTGTGTCTGACGTTCCCATCGACTCTTGGCTGGGGTTGTCAGATGACATCTGGGAGGAAGTGGATGACCTAGTCAAACAATCAAGAACCCTTGGGTTGCTGGTAAACACACGGCCGTTAGATGACACCAGCAGTACTGGCCTCACCGAGTGACCCCTGCTGTGACGTCCCCTTACTGTGATGTGACCTGTGCCTGCTCCAGGAATGTTTGTGCCACTGCCACTCGCATGTGAAGAGCTTGCCACCTCTCTGTCTGACATACTGTTTGTTCAAAAATGTACAGACTCTGTTTAATGAAGATATTTGTATATGATAAATATACACCCTGTATTTGACTCCAAATGAACCCACTAACAGGCTTGGGTAACCCTTGGATATAAATTGCACAAAAGAAATGAGCAGCAAAAAATTAACTGGTATGTGGCGTGTTAAAACGCTGTGTATTTTACTGACTACAAAAACAGAAACACGCTTAATTAACCTTCGGATATAAATTATGCTATACTAATCACCAGGAAAAATTTTGTCTTTGGCATTGTAAAACACTGCTTCTTTTACTGACTACAAAAGCAGAAACACGCTTAATTAACCCTTGGATATAAATTATGCTACAGGAAAAATTTCTTCTTTGGAGTTGAAAAACACCGTTTCTTTTACTGACTACAATAGCACAAACACGCTTAATTAACCCTTGGATATAAATTGCGCAAAAGAAATGAGCATCAAAAAATTAACTGGTATGTGGATTGTAAAAAGGCTGTTTCTTTAACTGAAAACAACAGCAAAAACAGGCTTAGATAACCCTTGGATATTCAATGTGCTCCAGAACTGACCAGCTATCATTAAAATGTATATGCAGCTGAATTGGACACACACTGGACTTAAATTCCAATTACCCACAAAATCAAAATTAGAACGGAAGAGAAGCAGTCTCTGAGAAAAGCTGTGACACCCCCCAAAAAAAATCGCTGTTTAATCGTTATTTCTTTTGTGTGAGATCTCAGCTAGAGCTACTGCAGCAGCTACAGCATGGCACAACGAGAGCAGTGTGAGGAGCGAGCATGGCATCCGGACTTATATAGCGCGGTGACGTCACAGAATCCCGCCGGTCTCTGATTGGCTTCATCTCTGCACATGTCATTGAGGGTCCTCCTTTCTTCCTCCCAGACTTCTTTGCCCCATGTAACGCTGTGCTTGCGGCCATTTTATCAATTAAAAACACGCTTTGTTCCCGCGAATCACCCCAAACTTCGACTTCGTTCAGAACCGAAGTTTTCCTGAAATTCTAAACGAATTCCACTTGGTTAGAATAGATTCGCCCATCTCTAACTGTGCCATGAAAATGGAAAATAAAAGCCCAGCAATTCTGCAAGTGTTTCTTAGATTTCATTTTTATTGTGTTCGCCATACAGTATAAATTATATAATAACTTAAATATGTGGGTTGGTATGATTACAACCATGTCAATTTTATATAGTTTTTTTTTATGTTTTACTACTTTTACATAATCAAAATGTGTAAAATTCTGTTTTTATTTCGTTTAGTCTGACAGCAATAACTTTTTTTATTTTTCTGTATACATAGCTGTATAAAGCCTTGTTTCTTGCAGGATGAGTTGACATTTTCATTGGTACCATTTGGGGGTTTATGTGACATGTTAATTGCTTTTTATCAACTACTTTGCGAGGTGGGATGAAAAGAATACAGCAATGCTGGTAGTGTTTTTTTATTTAAATTTTTTACAGAGGTCATCATGCAGTATAAATGACATGTCAAATTTACTCAGCAGGTTGATATGACTGCAGCAATCCCCAATTTGTATATGTTTTACCTTTTACTTTTTTTTACACAGTAACACACTTTTATTTAAAAAAGAAACCAGATTTTTCCATAATCTGATAGTCATAACTTTTTTTTAGTTTTTGTGTATAGAGCTGTATAAGGGCTTGTTTTTTGCAGGATGAATTGGTGTTTTTATTGATATAATTTTTTTGGGGGGACATGATGTTTCTATCACCTTTAAATCCATTTTTTGGAAGGCAGGATAAAGAAAATATAGCAAGTAATTTTTTTAAATTTTTTACAGAAGTCACCGTGCAGTATGAATGACATTTTAGTTTCACTCCATGGGTCACTTAGTTTACTTAGTTTTGCTTTACATATTTTTTTCTGTATATGGAGCTGTGCAAGGGCTTTTCTTTCTAGACAAACTGAAATTTTTATTAGCACCACTAATGTTACTTTGTGACCATTTTTTATTCCATTTAATGTACTGTGGGATGAACAAAAATCACAATTCTGTCATTGTTTACTTTTTTAATGTACAATGTTCGTCATGCAGGTTAAATAACGTGACAGATTTATAGATTAGATTGTCATGCACTTGAGAACACAAAATATGTTTACCTTTTATTTTTGATCATTTTTGGGGTGCATGTTAAATTTTAATTTTATTTTCTTACATTTTTTTTTACTTGTTCCCAATGGGGACTTGACTCAGTGATCTGTGTTGTGTTGTACTGTACTGCTATGTATTATAGCTACCAATCACCATGCCCGGTGGTGCCCTCTGAGCACAGGCGGGCATGGTGACATCACAGAATACCCGAAAGCCAAAAGATCATGTTACGGGGTGCTGATGGAGGCAGAGGGAGCTCCCTTCCCGGTACTGGCCAACAGAGCATGGGGCCAGCTGTAATATAATAATATATCTGATTCCATGCTTTGATCATGCGGGTTCTGCTTGTGAGTCTGCACGATCCTCATGATTTATCCATATACCAACTTATGGAAACCCTTTCCCACCTTTGAGATATGGGTTTATTATATGTTGGTAAGAGGTTACATAGTTACATAATACGGTTGAATAAAGACATGTGTTCAACAAGTTTAACCAAGGGTAGGGAAAATGTGGGTGAAGTGAGGGAGACAATGAATTCAAGCCCAGCCTCCCCACTGGTGAATGCCCTAAAACCCACAAGGCAAGAACCAATCTGCTCCAGGGAGGAACCCATCTCTGACCCCATAGCCGCCACCATACAGGATCCAGAATTTTACATGGCTACATACGTATTAATATTCTTTAGTTTCAGGTAGTTATCTAAGCCTTTCTTGAATCTTGCAACTGTTCCTGCTGTAACCAGCTCCTCAGGCAGGCTATTGCACAGATTTACAGTTCACACAGTGAATATATATGTAAAAGACAGCTCCGGGGGGACATGATTAATGTAATATGTCTTTTTTCAACTGTTCTAACTATGTAACTATGGATATACTAACGAAGAGAAAGTGGCTGATGTGGGTGGGCCCTGTGCAGATGCAGGTGGTGTCGGTAATAATAGGTGCAGTGCTAGAGATGATAGGAGTGGGTACAATGTGGATGTAGGCGGTGCCAGAGCGGTGTCTTGCACATATATATATATATATATATATATATATATATATATATATAGTATTATATTAATATATATACTAACTAAATAATATATATATATTATATATAAATATATATTTATATATAAATATATATATCATATATGTATATATCATGTACCCCCGGAGCCGTCTTTTTTCAAGACTAAGTAAGTTCAATTCTTCTAACCTCTCCTCATAACTAAGATGCTCCATTCCCCTTATAAGTTTGGTTGCTCGTATTTGCACTATCTCTAGCCCTATTACATCTTTTCTATAAACTGGAGCCCAGAACTGAATAGCATATTCTAAGTGAGGTCGCACCAATGCTTTATAAAGAGTTAGAATTACATCCTTGTCCCACGAGTCCATGCCTCTTTAAATACATGCCAATATCCTACTTGACTTAGGGGCAGCTGATTGACACTGCATGGTGTTTTGTAGTTTATGATCTACGAGAACACCCAGATCTTTCTCAACAAGCGATTCTCCAAGTTTTTCTCCCCCTAGGACATATGATGTCTGTAGATTATTTCTACCCAGATGCAGAACCTTACATTTATCCACATTCAGCCTCATTTGCCAAGTGGATGCCCAAACACTCAGTGTGTCCAGGTCTGCTTGTAATTTATGAGCATCGTCCATTGATTGCACTACCTTACATTAGCTTGGTGTCATCTGCAAAAATAGAAACAATGCTATTGATCACCTCCACAATATCATTAATAAATACATTAAATAAAAGAGGACCCAATACTGAGCCCTGTGACACACCACTCACAACAGGGGACCACTCAGAGTAGGAGTAATTTACCACCACTCTGAGTATGATCTGATAGGCAGTTTTTAATCCAATTACACACTGTTATTTCTAACCCAATGGATTCTAATTTACCCAACAAACGCTTATGAGGGACAGTGTCAAATGCCTTTGCAAAGTCTAAAAACACAATATCCTCAGCCGCCCAGCTATCCAGACTGTTATTCACCTCTTCATAAAAGCAGATCAGGTTGGTTTGACAACTTCTGTCCTTAGTAAAACCATGCTGGCAATCACTTATAATATTGTATTCTTCTACATATTTCTGTATATAGTCCCCCCTCAAACATTTTTCCCACAACAGATGTTAAGCTTACTGGTCTATAATTACCTGGGCAAGATTTGGAGCCTTTTTTGAAGATGGGAACTACATTTGCCTAGCGCCAGTCTCCTGGCACTATACCAGTCACCAGAGAATCTCTAAATTTCATATACAGGGGCACACCAATAACCGAGATGATCTCTTTAAGAACTATTCGGTGTATGCTATCAGGGCCTGGATCCATGTTCACATTAAGGTTATTTAACTTGGCTTTGAACTTTTCTATACTGAGCCAATCAATTATAGCAGATGCTGTAATAACAGCACTGGCACCACCTACATCTGCACTGGGCCCACCCCCATCAACTGCTTTCTCCTTGTTAGTATATACTGAGCTGAAGAACCTATTTAGTACATTTGCTTTCTCATGGTCCCCAGTGAACAGCTCCCCATTACAGTTTTTTTAAGGGTCCTACATGCTCTGACTTTGGCTTTTTTGCATTTATATGCTTAAAGAAGTTCTTTGGGTTTGTCTTGCTGTCCTTGGCCACCTGCCTTTACTTTAGAATTTTAGCTTCTTTTATCACTTTTTTACAGATTTTATTAAGCTCTTTGTAATTTTCAAAGGCTGATGCTGACCCCTCTGACTTATATTTTTTAAATGCCCTTTTTTATTATTTATTGCCCTTTTAACAGAAGGTAGCCATGTTGGATTTAATCGCCTATACTTGTTACCCATAGGAATATATTTTGCTATAGGTTCCCCCAGAGTATATTTAAAGCTTTTCCAATTGGCTTCTACATCACTATTTGTTAATAGCTGCTCCCAGTCAACTGTATGTCCTGTATTGCGTCCCTCATTAAGGGGAAATTGTCTCTTTTAAAATTAAATGTTTTTGCCCTCCCGCTCTCTGTTTCTTTTTTCAAGTTTAGACTAAAATGAATTATATTGTGGTCGCTGTTACCTAGATTTTCAGAAACAGTGACCACTCCAACAAGTTCTGCTTTGTTAGAAATTACCAGATCCAACAGAGCATCACTTCTAGTGGGATCCTCCACAAACTGCCCCATAAAATTATCCTCTAACAGATTGAGGAACATCCTTCCCTTTTCAGTTGATGCAGAACGGTGACCCTAGTCAATGTCTGGGTAATTAAAGTCACCCTTTATTACCACTGTACCTGCCTGTGCGGCCACACCATTTGATTATGCATCTGTTCCTCTATTTCCTCAGTGATGTTCGGGAGTCGGCAAAATATTTTTTTCTGCATAAACTCCCTCCTTGTGTTTCCACCCACAATGTTTGCATATCTTTAGCAACTTCGTCCTCTATTTCCTCTTTTACATTTACCTTAATATCACTCCTTACATACAGACACACTCCTCCTCCCCTCCTATTTGCTGTGTCCTGTCACGTCAAGGGAAGTGCAGTACGCCCTAACTGGAACCCAGCCCACTGTCCCTGCCTGTTTGATGTGCTGCCCTAGGCGGCAGACAGCAACTGGGCGACAGTCCCTGCTCTGCCTAAGTGCTGGGGCCGTCAGGAAGTAGAACAGTAAGACAGTCCGGGTCAATACCAAATAAGGAACGACAAAGCCACAAATCAGAACCAGAGGGATAAACGTAAACAAGCCGAGGTCAAGAGCCAAACGGGTGCGAGGTACAAAAACAGGAGACAAGCCAAAGTCAGGAGAACAGGCCGGGGTCAGGTATACGGATAAGCAAACACAATAACAAGAACAAGTAACATGGTAGCCAGGAATATCACAGGCGCTGCACTCAGCCTTCAGGGAGTTTAAATGGGATTCCTGGATACCGCCCTTGTAGCTGATTGGAGCGGCCTCCAGGTCCTCCCATTGGCTGGTGCGACACGTCCCCTGTCAGTAGTGGTTGGGCGTCTGTCACTCACAGAGCTGTCAGCAGCATGAGCATCAGGGTGGGGTTGCGAATCAGCTGCTGCAGCCTGTTGATCCCTGCAGCCTGAGCACAGCCTAGCCCTGACAGTCCTTGCTAAATAGATTAAAAAGGTTGACAGCCCAATAATGCGAGGAATCAAGCCATGTTTCAGCAATACCAGCCACATCAATCTGCTCCTCTAGAACTAACGCCTCAAGTTCCCCTATTTTGTTTGCAAGACTTCTGGCATTTGTGAATAAACATTTTAAGTTCCCTTCCAGTTTTACACTTTTCATCGACGGTTTGGGATTATATCTAACACGTTCATTAGACGGCAATGAATCATACATTACCCATTCAGTAGACAGCATGGGATTAAACATTACCCATTCAGCTGACGGCATGGAATTATACATCTCTCCTTCGGTAGATGGCATGAGATTATACATTACACTTTTATTAGACAGCATGTCATTATATATTACACACTTAGTAGATGACATGAGGTTACATGAGATATTGTGGGCACCTATATCTTCAATGCTTGTTTGCAACACATGGATCTCCTTATCCACTGGTCTAATCCACCCCCCACGGTCTATTTATCCACCTGCCAATATAGTCTGCCCACTCTCTAACTTATCTACTCCTTCATTTTCTAGATTGTCGTCCCTCCACATCCTTAGTTTAAATACTCCCACACCCCATCTAGAATTCTCTCCCCCAGCACAGCAGACCCCCTTCCATTCAGGTACTATTGATCTGTAGAAAACAGATTGTACCCCAATGAAAAATCAGCCCAGTGCTCTACGAACCAAAATCCTTCTGTCCTACACCACAACTTCAGCCATGCATTTAACTCCCTGAGCTCCGGCTGTCTTTCCTGCATAGCGCATGGCACAGGAAGTATTCCGAAGAACACAACCTTGGAGGTCATTCCCTTTAGCTTTGTGCCTACTTCTTTAAAATTATTCTTTAGGATCCTCCACCTACCGTGTATTCTGTCATTGGTTCAAACATGGATAATGACAGCTGGGTCATCACCAGCCCCTCCCAGTAATTTATCCACCCGTTCCACCACATGCCGAACCCTGGCATCAGGGAGACAGCAAAGCATTCGGTTGAGGCAGTCCTGGCAGCAAATTATTCCATCCCTCTTCCTAATTATAGAATCCCCTACAACTACTAACTATCTTTTCCTACCTGCACTCCCATCCCCCGACTACTAGTTGGGCTGCTCTTCTGGCTGCAAGGAATAGCAGTGTCCACTAGGGCTGTCATTTCTGAGACTGATTCCATAGCATTATCCCCCAACTTGGCAATTTTGCTAGGAATCTCAGGAGGAGAAGTTGCCTTCCTTTTTCTGGTACCCCTAGAACTCCCCATAACTACATTAACCCAACTACACGGCTCCTCCTGCTTATCCAATACTCCACCCTCAACATTTAGCTCACTAACTGTTTGCTCAGTGAGAAGTAAACTCCTCTCTTCATTGTCAATCGCCCTCAGTGTTGCGTTCTGCTCCTCTATGTCTAAAATGCTAGCTACCGGAGTAGCAACATGATCACATCTGCCACTGCGGTATTCACCCTGGACCTCTTGCTCCAGTAGTGCATACAGTATATATGGCAGATTGTGCACTGTTGAAAATTGCCAGTGATGCTGACCATTATCCCAGTGCAACAACAATGAAGAATTAAAAAAAGGTTATTTAGATTAAAGTATTAAATAAATTAAGTGTGCTTTTCAGTTTTTCTCTCCAGTTTATTAACTCATACTCCATTCTCCTGCACTCAGTGAAGCCAAGCTAGGAATCAAGCTGTGGAGCAAGTTCCTATGAAGTGATGTGCTGGGATTTATACCTGCTGACACAAGCTAACCCCTCCACCAGTCAGGTGCTCTAAAACGGCCCTGGCAGTACCAATACAGGTCCTTGCAGAACACCACAGGTGATTACAACAGAAGGGGGAAAAGTGCCCTTTAAAATGTGTCAGTACTTCAATCACAAGCTGCAATAGAAAACAAATTTGCTACAACCTATATGTAGTCACTCACCACTCCTCCGGTTTATTAACTCACACTCCATTCTCCTGCACTCAGTGAAGCCAAGCTACGAATCTGCAAGCTGTTGAGCTATACAGAGCTGAAGAACCTATTTAGTAGCTCTGCCTTCTCCTGATCCCCATTAACCAGTTTCCCATTACTGTTATGTAAGGGTCCTATATGCTCTGACTTTGGCTTTTTGGCATTTATGTGTTTAAAGAATTTCTTGGGGTTTGTTTTGCTGTTCTTAACCACCTGCCTTTTATTTTGTATTTTAGCTGCTTTGATCACTTTTTACAAATTTTATTAAGTTCCTTGTAATTTTCAAAGGCTAATGCTGACCCCTCTGACTTATATTTTTAAATGCCCTTTTTTATATATATTGCCCTTTTAACAGAAGGTAGAAGCCATGTTGGATTTAGTTTTAATCGCCTATACTTGTTACTAGAGATGAGCGAAGCATAAAAAGTTTGAGTTCAAGTAGAACCTTGAATTTTGAGAAGTTCGGTTCGAGTCAATGGGAGAAGATGATCTGGTTAATTTTTATACCCATACAGGTGAGGAGAAGCTGCAATTAGCATCCATAACAGTAAATGGATACGTGAAACAATTTAGTGAAGAAAATATGGCGATGAGGACAGCGTAGCTACAGGAGGTGCAGTGCTAGCAGCTGCCACCGGTCCCCTTTGTCTTTTACAGCCGCATGACCCCAAAAGCACCAAAAATGACCTTTCGGACAGTCAATAAAATTAGCAAGAAGATATGACTATTTAAAACAAGATTTTTTGAATAAACAATGGAAAATATTAAAAAGGGCAAATTTGTTCAATTTCTTATTGAAGAACTGTACCCCAAGACAGAAAATCAACAGTTTCTTAAATGCCTTATTTTGCAACAAGAAATAATTATAAAGTTTTTTTTTTCTATGGAATATCTATAAAAAACCCCTAACTTTTGCTGTGTATAATTCCCTAAGCAAGCTTAAAAACCCCTCCCCCCCTCCCGAGTGATCTAACTAGCAGCTTTTCCTGTGTTAAATCGCTATTAAATGGTATTTCTGCCTGCTGTCAAACTAGGAATACATATTGCTATATATTTCCCCAGAGTTTATTTAAAGCTCTCCCATTTGGCTTCTACATCACTATTTGATAATAGCTGCTCCCAGTCTATGTCCTGTATTGCGGTCTTCAATAAGCTGACATTGGCCTTTTTAAAATTAAATGTTTTTGCCCTCCCACTCTGTGTTTCTTTTTTCCAGTTTACACTAAAATTAATTATATTGTGGTCGCTGTTACCAAGATTCTCAGACGTAGTGACCGCTCCAACATGTTCTGCATTGTTAGAAATTACCAGATCCAAAATATCATCATTTCTAGTGGGATTATCCACAAATTGCCCCGTAAAATTATCCTGTATCAGATTGAGGAACTTCCTCTCCTTTGCAGTGGATGCAGAACCATCACTCCAGTCAATGTCTTGGTAATTAAAGTCGCCCATTATTACCACTGTACCCGCTTGTGATGCCCGCACCATTTGATTATGCACCTGTTCTTCTATCTCCTCAGTGATGTTAGGGGGAATATAGATTATGGCACAAATATTTTTTCCTGCATTAACAATGTTTCCACCCACAATGTTTCCACATCTTCACCCTTTATTGCCTCTTTCACATTTGCCTTCATATCACTCCTTACATACAGACACACTCCTCCTCCCTTCATGTTCGCTCTGTCCTTCCTAAAGAGATTAAAACCTTGAAAGTTGACATCCCAATCCTGCGAGGAGTCCAGCCATGTTTCAGCAATACCAACAACATCAATCTGCTCCTCTAGAACGAACACCTCAATCTCCCCCATTTTGCTTGCTAGACTTCTGGCATTTGTGAATAGACATTTTAAGTTCCCTTCCAGTTCTACTCTTTCCATCATGGGATTATATCTAACACATTTATTAGATGGCATCGGATCATACATTACCCGTTCAGTAGACAGCATGGGATTAAACGTTACCCGTTCAGTAGACAGCATGGGATTAAACGATACCACTTCAGATAATGGCATGGAATTATTCATCAATCCTTTGGTAGCTTGCATGGAATTATGCATTACACCTTTAGTAGATGACATGGGTTTATACATTTCAACTTTAGTAGACAGCATGGGATTATATATTACATAGTAAGTAGATGGCATGAGATTACATAAGATATTTTGGGCAACTATATCTTCAATGCTGGTTTGCAACTTATGGATCTCCTTATCCACTGGTCTTGTCCACCCCCCAAGGTCTACTTCTCCAACCGCCAATATAGTCTGCCCACTCTCTAACCTATTTATCCCTACATTTTCTAGATTGTCCTCCCTCCTCATCCCTAGTTTAAATACTCCCACACCTCTTCTAGAATTCTCTTCCCCAGCACAGCAGACCCCCTTCCATTCAGGTGCATTTTATCTGTAGAAAACAGATTTTACCACAATGAAAAATCAGCCCAGTGCTCTAAGAACCCAATCCCTTCTGTTCTACACCAGCCATGCACTTAACTCCGTGAGCTCCTGCTGTCTTTCCTGTGTAGCGCATGGCACAGGCAGTATTTCGGAGAACTCAAACTTGGAGGTCCTTCCCTTCAGCTTGGAGCCTTGTTCTTTAAAATTATTCTTTAATATCCTCCACCTACCGTGTATTCTGTCATTGGTTCCACAACAGCTGGGTCATTGCCAACTTCTCCCAGTAATTTATCCACCGGTCCATCACATGCCGAACCCTGGAACCCGGGAGACAGCAAACCATTTTTTTTGAGGCGGTCCTGACGACAAATTATTCTATCCATGTTCCTGATTATAGAATCCCCTACAACTACTAACTGTCTTTTCCTACCTGCATTCCCATCCCCCCGACTTCTAGTTGGGCTGCTCTTCTGGCTGCAAGAAAGAGAAGTGTCCACTAGGGCTGCCATTTCTGCCACTGATTCCCCAGCATTATCACCTAACTTGGCAATTTTGCTAGAAGTCTCAAGAGGAGAAGTGGCCTTCCTTTTTCTGGTTCTCCTAGAACTCCCTCTAACTTCATTAGCTTGCTAACTGCTTGCTCAGTGAGAAGCAAACTCCTCTCATAATTGTCAATCACCCTCAGTGTTGCATTCTGCCCTCCAGATCTATAATATGAGCTTCTAGAGTTGCAACATGCTCACATCTGTCACAGCGGTATTCACTCTGAACCTCTTGCTCCAGTAGTGCATACATATGGCAGACTGTGCACTGATGAAAATTACCAGTCATGCTGCCCATTATCCTGGTGCAACAGCAATGAAGATTAAACAAAAAGGTTGTTTAGATTAAAATAATAAATAAATTAATTTGTTTACTTACCACTTTTTCACTCCTGTTTGCAACTCCGATTTTTTAACTCACACTCCGTTTACCCTCACTCAGTGAACCAAGTTCAGGAATTGTTAAAGGAGTTTTCTCACAAAGCCATGGCCAGCTTTAGAACCACACATTCTGTTCAGGCTGTGGGCAGATCTATAACAGTAACTGACACATCAGCTCTGCTGTTCCTAGTTATTCAAGGTACACTAATATGAATTTATAAAGAATGCTATACAAGGCTACATAGCTCTAAACAGTCATTTAGTTAAGTAAACAAAGTCCATTGCAACAGATAAGACTCTGCAGGAGGTGATTCACAATGGAGGAATTGACTATGAGAGATAAAAGAGAGCAGGTAAAGAGATGGTATGTAACCAGACAAAAGTGTATGTTGTAAGAGGAGTTCAAATCTTCATTTACCTTAACCTACATGTTAAAAACTAATCATTGTAGTGATTAAACCCTTTTAATCAATGGGAATACCCCTGTAAGTTTATTGTATACAGTCATGAAAGATGGATCGCAAGTGAAAGGGGTATTTCACTAAAATACACTAAGTAAACCCCGTAGTGATTAAACCCTTTTAATCAATGGGAATACCCCTGTAAGTTTATTGTATACAGTCATGAAAGATGGATCGCAAGTGAGAGGGGTATTTCACTAAAATACACTAAGTAGTATACCCCATTGCTAATAGTGATGCTCAATATAAGTGTAATATCATGAATATGTACTAGAATAAGTCACAAATCAGTAACCTGCATAGCTTTACAAATAAATGTTTTGTTTGTCAAAAACTAGAGTATATGCCTTTTACTCAGAAAATAGTGTATAATATTGCTGGATGTGCAATCTGAACCGTCAATGGTCTCAAAGGTCATAAGATACTTGTGGACATAGAAAACCTGTACGTTGCTTTTCTTATGTAGCCAAAGGCTTCACAATCTCCATGGTAAGTCCATATGATTAGGAGGAATTACAGCCTGACAGCCGGCCGCGTGCATACCTGCGTACAACGTTTCGAAGGCTATCCATGCTAAGTGTGAGCTGGATCGACATCTGAATCTTTATATAGAAGAGTTTATATACAAATGAACATAATGTAACACTTATTCAAATCTTGTAACAAACAAGTAAAACCGCAATGTACCACAATTAAAATTAACAATACATAATTAAGTCACAGAAATGCTTTGATGTTCAACATCTCGCTAAACCCTTTCGGTGACCAGTGTACACAAATGAAAATCCAGACTGCTTTCCTTTGAAGCAGATGTGTTTCTAATAGCATATCATCTGATACATCAGCTTCTCCAAGAATACACTAACGGAGTTTTGAGACATCGTGGCACACCTCAAAAAAGTGGAGTGCAACAGTACTCTCTCCAAAATTCCTTTGACTAAATCCCTCTATGACTGCAGACTGATTGGGGTAACTGTCCTTCTCCTTTTTTTTAAACATCTGAATTTCTGAATGATGTTCATTCAAATGTATTTTAATGTTACAAAAGGTCTGGCCTATGTAATTCATGCCACAGGGACATTTCAATAAATTGATCACTCCTTTACTATCACAGGTAAAAAACCTTTAATATTAATTTTAGTACTTTTAAAAGGATGTAAAACGTATGGACCCTTGATAATAGAGAGACAATTCAAACAATTGAGGTAGCTAACTGTGTAGTTGCTTCTCTAGTTCATTACCATCCCTGCCTTCCCAGTCGTTGTATTTACAGCACTCAATGAGCGCTGTATATACAGATCAGCATCACAGGAGGTGTCATGCAGCTGTGTCATCATGGCTCATTTGCCACTGGGTCTCCAAGGCCAGAAGTCAAGGTGTCTGGCCTAGAAGATATTGGGAGCCATCTGGTCGGCAGGGGAAAAAAAGGGAAAGAGAACAACTTATCAGAAAGTGAGTCACTGAATGTAACTTTACAGTAATTAGTTATATGTGTGCAGAGCACCTACATACAAATGGTATATACTACTGTATGGCAGTAATATTGATTGTAATGTTATGGTTCTTATTTAGTAACAGAATGGTGGTTTAATTCAGTTGCTGTGTGGTGGTGATATGTGATCATGGTGTGGCGGTATTATACAGCCACAAATTTTTTGGGGATATGTTGTGGAAATTTTTCAGCCACTGTGTGGTGTATATTGGGGTTATGGGTAAACAATATTATTCAGCCACTATGTGGTGATGATATGTTGTTGTATTATTCAGCTTTGTGTGGTGGTGATATATGGTCATGGTGTGATGGTATTTGGTCTTAGCGGAATTATTGTTAATATTAGCATTGGGATTCTGGTTTTGTGTAGTGGTGTTATTTGGTAACATGACGTGACATGTATGATTTTTGGCACCCAGGCACCATTTTTTTTTTGCACGCATTTGAAGCGTAGTATGTTCTTGTATCTATGAACCTGTTCAACACAGGTCATAGATTAAGCACTTTCTAGCTACAAAGCGACAATTCTGGCTCAGGTAAACCACTTTTAAAGTGCTCCACCTGTTCCCGCAGTAATGCACCTGGATTTGCTGTACTAAAGCTATAAATGTGTAGCTTCGGTTGTAGTACGACATGCCTCCAGCACGCTCCCCAATCTCAGGCTCATTACAAAGTGCCATGGGCGCTTTGTAATGCACCTGATATTGGAGTGCCTCTGGTTAAAAATATAGCGAAAAGGGGCTGCACTAGTTTTCGGACTGAAAAGAAGCCAGATATTTGGCGCAGCCCCGTTCAAACATTTCCCCCAAATTTTGACTATTTTTTAAAGGGTTTTGTAGTAAACTTTGTGTAAAAATTTTTTTTGTAAATTATTAAAATCTTTATAGCCCTTTAAAAATGTTTACCACCCGCTTCCTCCCCTTTTCCAGCCCCTCACAATTAGGTGGGGGAGATTAAAAAACCCACTTGTTTTCGGGCTGATGTCATTAAACGCCCCTGAATAAAAATTGAGAGACGGGGTTTTGCCCCCCATTTTAATGGGCAAGAACAAAAGACATATTTCAGAAATTTTAAAGGACTGAAAGAATAAAACCATTTTAAATGGCCTGAGCCCCCCAACCCCTGCCTGCATTTTTATGTGACCGACGGGGTCAATAAACTGCAGAAGCTGCTGGGTTTTAAATCACCCAAAGATAAACCCCCGGCAGTTACCCAGGGGGTATTTCCCCTTAACGGGCCCAAAATGTATCTCCCCATTACGGGGAAACACAAAAAAAAATTTTGTATAAATGTCCCTCAAAAGATCTTTTTCTGACTTCTTTTGGAGGGAGTACAATATGTAAAATAAAAATACAAGTTTTCTCTTTTGTCTTTTATTAAGTTTTAATTTTGTTTATAAATAAAATATAGATATTAACACATCTGTTTTTGGAAACACTATTACTTTTCAGCATTTTTTTTCACCCCTTTTAACACTTCACGTACTTTAAAAAAAACCCTTAATTGTCGGGGCCCTTTTTTTCCCCAATTTTGGCTTTAAATTGAGTTTTCAAAAATAATTAAAACAAAGAATTTAAGACATCTAAGACATTATGCCAAATATGCCAAAAAATAGCGGATACGAAAGAAAAAAATATCCCCAAATATTTTTTTTTTTGCTGTTTTGAAAGACTATCAGTGATACCCTGTTTTTTTTATTAGAAATTCATAAACTATTTAGTAAAAATCTATTTTTGGCCTTCATGGTCATTTTAAATATTTAAATGATTGAAATTAAATGGTGCAAAATTGCTTTTAATGTCTGTTTTAATTGAAGCAATTTATTGTAGTAATATAATATGGGTGATTATTAGCATTCATTCTACCTGATTGTCTTCCCAAGTCTACAACATTGTGTAACGTTTAATTGCTGTAATCCTTGAAAAGGATAAAATATTCATATGAATATTTAAACAATGAATTGTCATAAATCTAAGATAAAAGCGGAATGACTGTGGAAAGGTAGACTCTGTTTCTCACATTGAAGGGACTGAAGTCTTTCAGCGGTCTGCTAATATTTGAAAATCTTAAAATACTTCTTAAATTGAGCTCACAAAAGGTAACACTGAATTACAGAATGTGAGCAGCCATGAATAATGGGTAATTAAACACACGTGAAGGTCAGCTAGCAAGGGGATTTGAAGATCAAATTCAATAATCATTCACAATGCATCCACATTTATAGTCAGGGCAAAGCAAATTATGGATATCAGGAAGTGTAAATGTTAAGATATTTCCTTGCCAGTTGTAGATATTTTAATCAAACCACAATTAAATACTTAACACACTAAAGAAAAATATCTACTTGACCTGTTCTTCTCAGAGCAGAGATATGCATGACTGAGGATTCTAGATGGGGGATATGATGCCCAGACTAAACTCGTTTTTTTAGTCTTGTGTACTTTCAGGAATGTAAGATTAAATGTCATTGCAAAAACAGTTGTGTTCAGATAAACAGTGGTTTGCAGGCACATCTAAACTGTAATTAATCTGAAGGAGAAATAGAACCATATCAAGAAATTGAACCAGTCATGCTGCAAATTGAAAATCTTCAATGTGAATCCTTATAAATAATGCATATTAGCATAATTTTGAACCATACACAAATATAGGGTTGGTGAATATTCCTCAGTATAGTTTTAAAGAGACTTCCCAGAAAGCACAACAAGTTGTATTGCATCTGATTTTACTCTCATACAGCAAAAAAACTTGTTTAGGTGCTGGATGGTAGATACTGGCCCAGTAAGGTTGCATCCACATGGCAAATTACAATTGAATTGACCAGTATTTGAACAATAGGTTTGTTTTGAAGTTTTTTCGCACTTTTTTTTTTTTTTTTTTACAGGACAACACATTAAATTGAATAGCGTAATAATCCAGCATTTTCCAAGTGAAATATGGTGGATTATTGAAGATGTTCTAAGTTTTTTGACAAAATTGTCGGTCTTGAAAACTGACCTTAGAAAATCTGAGCTGTGTAGACTACAACTCGGATTTTCTATTGACTTCTATGGAGATGGTTTTACAGTCAGATTTTACCGGGTTTCAGATCCGAAATCTGTGTCAAAATCCGACTGTAAAACCATGTCATGTAGATATACCCTAAGGGCATGTCCCCACTGCACAGGTTTTCGGACGGGTTTTCAGCCGGTTTGTGCTTTTTCAGACCGCCTGAAAAACCGCCGAAAATGAGCACAATTGTGCTCTATGGAAAAACCCGTGCAAACAGTCCCCCCTGCACGGTTTTTCCGCCCGGCGGTTTTGTCGCCGGCGGACGGCGACAAAACAATTGAACAGCCAACTTGCCATTTTTGGAAATTGAAGGGTGGGGGAGGGTTGTTCCTCCGCTCATCGCGGAGAAAAGCCGCCCCCCGCGCCGTGGGGACGGGCCCCAAACCGACTAATACCGCCGCAAACCGGCCGGTATTTGTCCACTGCCGTGTAAACGGCCCCTCAATGTGACTCAGAATCCAAAAGCCCCTTAGAAATCCAATATACAGTATGAAGTATGTTTTAAGGAAGAATATACAATATATAAAATGTAATTCTTTGTAGCACTATTTTATTGGATGTTCTCATTATTGAACTTATTCTCTTTGGATCTAGAGTATAAATCTACAGAATGCAGTAAGTTATTTTTAACTACATGCAGATAAAGATTTTGTCT
>JAODAL010049511.1:0-28122 GCA_025379985.1 Phyllomedusa bahiana | reverse complement strand
AGGTCAGTTGCTGTGAGATACAGCTATAATTAGGCCCTTTTGGGAACAAAAATGTGGTTTCTAAGGGGCCCATTTCTCCCCCCCAATTTTTAATAGGGCTGAGAAGCCCATATTTTAAAAATTTTTTGGGGGTCATTTTTTGCTGTGGGGATACAGCAATAATTATGGTCCTTTGGAACAGAAAGGGGGGCTTCTAAGTGGCATTTCCCCCCTAAAATTTTTTAATTTTGGCTGGGGAAGTCATATTTAAAAATTTTTTTGGGGGTCAGGGAAAGCTGTGAGATAACAGCAAAAATTTCATGGCCCCTTTGGTAACAAAAAAGTGGCTTCTAAGTAAAAATTTCCCCTCCCCAATTTTTAACAGTGGCTAAAAAGGGTCTTTTTTAAAATTTTTTTTGGGGTCTTGCTGCTTTGAAATGAAACCCAAAACAAACGGGTCCTATTATAAAAAAATTTTTGGGTTACAAAAGAACATTTGTTCTTCCCCAATTGCCCAAAGTGGCTCAAGGGCCCTCCCTTTGAATTTTAGGGGGGCTTTTTGGGCTGGACATGCACCCTATAAAACGGGGTCCTTTTTCCAAAAAATGTTTTTTTTAACAGACATTTTTTCTTCCCAAAATTTGCAAGATGGCTAAAGGGGTGTTTGGTGCTTTTCCCAGAAACAGGAATAGGTAGGACACTGTTAAGGACAAATATTGCAAAATGCTTTTTTTTTGCAAGATCTTTAACATAGCAATAAATCCCTGTATTAGAAAACCCCAAATTAATAAAAAGAAAAAAAAGAAAACAAAGACAGGGGTGGATTCCATCCTTTTTTAAAAATGTTTTTCTAAAATTTATAGTACAAAAAAAAACTTCATTTTTAAAAATGCTTTTAAAAAAAATTTCCTCTGAATTTTTTAAAAGGGAGGTACAGGGAAAACTTACCAATGTAGGTTACCTTTCCCAAGGGTTAGGGAAAAAAAATTTGGGGAAGGTAATGGGACCCCCCAAACCGGCCCCCCCAGAAAGGAAAACAAAGGTAATGGGGCCCCCCCAATTTCCCCTCCCACCCCCGGTTGGGGGGGTAAAAATTGGAAGAAAAAAGAAAAAAAAAGCAAAACCCCCCAAAAAAAGGGGCCAAAAACCCTGGGTGTAACAGGGGGCTTTAAAACCACCATTTTTTTCCAAGTGAAGCTCAATTGGCCCACACTCGCCCCGGGGGGGGCCAAGCGCTACCTATATTGACTGTGTACAGGGAAGGCGGGGTTCCACATTTCCGTTTCCCGCATTTTTCTTCAGCACGAAAAAAAATTTTTGGGTTTGCTGCGTCATCAGGGCTTTTTAAAACCCTCCCGTTTAATAGTGACGGACGCCAGCCGGGGCCCTTTTCACCGCACCCAAACGTAACCCCCCCCCTTTAAAGCTGTCCCAACGGGTATAGTCAATGCCCAAAGTAAAAACTAAAATGGGGGTTTTAAAGACCCCTTTTTTTTCCGGCCCCTTTTTAAAAATGTGGGGCCCATGCGGGTTTGGGCACATGCTGGGCCCGGCCCAGGTAAAGCCCAATGCCATTTCAACAAAAATGGTGGTTAAAAGGGGGAAAATTTCCTTTTTTCCCGGGCCCTTTTTTTAAATGTGGGGGCATGCAGGTTTGGGGCCCCATGCGTGGCCCAGGACAGGTTTTGTCAATGTCCAGTGAAACAAAAATGGGGGTTGAAAGACCCTTTTTCCCGGCACTTTTTAAATGGGGGGGGTCCATGCGGGTTTTGGGGGCCTCATGCTTGGCCCAGGACAGGTATAGCCAATGCCCTTAAACAAAAAGGGTGGTTGAAAGACCCCTTTTTTTCCGGCACTTTTTAAATGTGGGGGTCATGCGGGTTTTTGGGGGCTCATGCGTGGCCCAGGACAGGTATAGTCAATGCCAAACCCAAGTAACAAGATGGTTTTCAAATCATACTCCCTTTCTTCTTTTTTTAATTTGTGGGTGATGCTTTTTAAAGGGGTCATGCTGTGGTACAAGACGGGGAAAATGAAGGGTGTGGACTTTTTTTCTGTGATTTTTAAAAACCCAAAAATTTTTGCCAAAAAAAGAAGCACTATCCATTTGCCTGTTGTGGTTTTTTTAATTTCAGCTTCTCCACCTTTTTTTGGGTGTAAAATAAGGTTTTTGTTGCTCTCCCAAAATTTTTAATGGCCTGTCGCATAATCAAATGCTCCCCAATTCGAAAAACCTTATCGAAAAGCGGCCGACTATCGACTATCGATCAAATCTCGTTGCCAACGAAAACGCCCCAACCACAACTAAAACCCCTGTGGGAAACAACCAATTTAAAAAAAATTTAAAAAAAAAAGAGAAACAAAACGTGGGGGGGTTTAAAATTTCCTTTTTTTTAAAAAAAAGTTTTTTCGAAAATTAAACTACTAAAAAACTGGCATGTACAAAAAAAACTGTTACAAAAAATTCCCTCTAAAATTGTAAAAGGGAAAGGTACAAAAAACCCTTGATCAGATGAATTTTAAACCCCCGGGAAACAGGTCTAGTCAAGGGCCATTTCAACTAAAAGGTGGTTCAAAGACTCCCTTTTCCCAGAAATTTTTTTAATCTGTGGGTCAAACGGTTTAAGGGTTTAAAAATTGGGTACGGGACAGATATATTTAAATGCCCCATTTCAACAAAATGGGGTTTAAAAAGACTCCTTTTTTCCGCATTTTTTAAAAATCTGGAGGTCATGCAGGTTTGGGGTTCATGCTGTGGCCCAAGACAGGCATAATCAATGTCCAGTTCAACTAAAATGGTGGTTCAAAGAATCCTTTTCCCGGCACTTTTTAATCTGTTGGTCAGACAGTTTAAATGTCATACGCGGTACAGGACAGGTATCAATCCAATCTTTTCCCTCCCCCCCCCCCCCCGCCCCGGCCATTCCCCCCCCCCCTTTTTCCCCGGACTTTTTAATCGGGGTCAGAGGGGTTTATGGTCATACTTGGGAAACAACAGGATATCAATGTCCATTTTAACAAAAAGGGGTTCAAAGACTCCTTTTTTTGGCACTTTTTTTAAAACTGGGGGTCATGCAGGTTTTGGGGGTCATGCTGCGGCCAGACAGTATATCAATCCAGTTCAACTAAAATGGTGGTTGAAAGACTCCTTTTACCGGCACTTTTTAAATCTAGGGGTCATGCAGGTTTGGGGCTCACGCTGCGTTCCAGGACAGGGATAGTCAATGTCCAGTTCAAGTAAAATGATGGTTCAAATAATACTGCCTTCTGGCACTTTTTAATTTGTGGGTCATGCAGGTTTAAGGGTCATGCAGTGGTACAAGACAGGGATAGTGAATGGTCTGTGACTTTTTTTCTGTGACATTTATAACCTAAGTGTGTTGCCTAAGATGTAGCATGTATCCAGTTTACTGTTGTGGATGTTAATTCCAGCTTCTCCAGCCCTGTTTGGGTGTAATAATGAAGGTGTTGTTCCTCTCCCATAGACTTTAATGGTCAACGGCGATAATCTATTATCGACTATCGTATATCGTATTGATAATTGACAATATCGTTTTTCGACCCGATGACGATAGTCAACGTAATCGCTCATCACTACTCATTAGTTATCTGTACCGGTTATTTCTCCCAGGTAGCACTAGGGATTATATTGCCTTCTACTGGGATTAGTTCATTGTTCAGTCATTGAGCTGTAAGTATGGCCTTGAGTTTGTGTTTTTCAGTAAATATTTACCCATTTTTCTGTGATTTTTTTTTCTGTAAATTGCTAGCAATGCTAGTGTAGGGACTCGCAAGATGGGGACTCTTGACGTGGGTTGCGAGCTTGCGAATATAGTGGCCACTGTATCAACTACTACCTCTTATTTGATATTTTTCCCCATATGTAATTTTGGCCTAAATATTGGGTAGCAGAGGTTGTCAGTATTTTGTGTTGGACACTTGAAATGTGCTAGGCAGCCTGAACCATTGGATAGTTAAGGCGTCATCAGCTGGTTGTAGGCCAACATGATGTACCATACATAATTGTATATTTGGCACCGTTTATATAGCCTTATCTATATTGGATAGTAATACTAGCAACCACCCGCCTCAAAGATAGTAGGTGTGTGAGTGGTTATTTTATCAGTTTCTTTTGCATTTGTGGAATCTCCCCTGTATTGTATTTTGGATTGTCTGCATAGTGGTGTGACCTGGTAATTATGGCCATGTGTTTGTGTTTTTATAGCTCTGAGCTTTAAAGGGGTTTTGTCACCTAGTAAAACCTCTCTGAGGCCAGCTAATAGTTTGCTACAAGCTGGCCTCAGAGAACAGGAATATGGCACCATCTGCAAGGTTCTTCCCATTTACTTCTATAGGAGTTCTGCTTATATCTGAGCTATTTTTTCCGAAATATTCATAGACATGAATCAGGGAGAGCTGGCCAAGTGTGGACACTTTCATGTTCTCTGTGGCCAGCTTAGAGGATACCATTTTCTGAGGTGGCAAAAACCATTTAATTTGTAACCAGGGTGCCACTCAAAGGTTACAAATGAGAGGTGGTGATGTGAGGATCACTGCAAGAGAGCACGTAGCTTTAAGCTGGTGCCTGAACTGACTTTAGGATGAAGGTAGGCCACTCCACCAATCAGAACCCAGATATAAGAGCCTGAAAGGACTTCCAAAAAATTAACTTGCATCATGTGCTGAAAGCTAATGCTCAAGTGATTCTTGCCATTTTATTGTTTTCTAGACCCTATTTTTGTTAGCTATTGGTACCTTAGCACTGGTGACTGCTCCCCTTGACAGTGCATTGACTGGATGCACAGACTGAAGCGCTCGTTAATGTTCAGAACAGAAGAAACAGTCCAGTTGATAGTCTAAAGGTTCATTAGAATATTGGTGCCAGAACTACCAGTAATAGCCAATGAATGGGGTATTCTAGAGTCAGCGGAGCACCATCTATCACTGGATGCTGTCAGCTCCATTTTTCAGAGGACCTCACTGGTCTTCTTTAATCAGAAGAGGTCTCTGATCTATTTCTAAAAGGGAAAAAAAAGGTTAAGGATTTTTGATTTGGACTTGTTGCAATTATATACCCAGATGTTAATGATTTTTAACTATGCAGTGGAGCAAGAGAAATAAAAGCCTGCTCCAATGATCACTCAGGACAAACCTCATGATTTCTACTTAGTTATTAGTAGTCTTCTTCTTCCTCTTCTTTTTCTTATTATTGTTATAGTAAAATTATATAGAACAGTAAGTAGTATAATTGATTATGATGATTTATTTTTTTTATGAATAGCCTCCGCTGCGGTCTGGTAGGAGTTAAGACTTTCTGAATGTGCAATGCTCTCTACACACATGACTTCTCTCTATCTCCCCAGGGATCATCTTACAATGTTGGTGATGAGTCTGACAGCAGTTCCCGCACCACTAGGCATTGACTGTTGGTGTTGGACTTTTGTAGTTGTAGCAAATGAGTAATTCTGACAGATTAAAAGATCGAGCACTTTGAACAGCGAGGAATAAAAGAGCTTTGGAGCTAAAAACAGTAAACAAAATAGGAGATAGCTTGGATTCTAATTAAGGTAAAATTGTTAATTACTGTCTTTCTGTAAAAGTGAAATAAATTGATACAATGAAATGCTAGTGTAAAAGTGAAATTACAATAAAAGCAAAGAAATCAATAGGATGGAAGGCCTAGAAATGCAGAGGTCATTATATGTTAAAGTAAAACTACAAAAAGAAGAGAAATCATCAGTAATCTTTCATCATATCTGAACTTTTATATATGGTATAAGGCTTAAGCCACACACACCAATTTTGTATTATCACAGTATCTTCCTCCAAATGTTATATGTGCCAGAATATAACCCATACGTAATACATGCTAGAACATAACAGATAGGCTGTTCATGCCAAAGCATAAGCTGTATGTTATGTATGCCAGAACATAGACCATACAATATAAATGCTATTATATAACCCATACATGATACATGCCAGAACATACCCCATATGTTATGTATGTCAGGACATAATCCATACGTTATACATGCCAGAACATATCTCATACATTAAACTTGCGAGAACATAACCTATACATTGTACATGCCAGAATATAGCCAATATGTTTTACATGCGAGACCATAACTTGTATGTTACACATGCCAGAACATAACCCATATGTTATGTATGGCAGGACATAACCGATACATTATACATGCCAGAACACAACCCATATGTTACACATGCAAGGCATATTTACCAACACTGTAGGTTGTGAGGGGGACTCCCCAAGCAGAGTTGGTGAACCTTCCATAGCCACATGACTGCCAGAAGGTCTGAAAGAGAAGCAGCACTGGAGCAGCATCATAAAATGTCCCCCAGATTTGACACAAAGGGGGACATGTATGAACGGGTCTGCACCAGAAGTCTGGCGTATTTTCAGACCAACATCAGACGCAGCCCGTTCCCTTCACTGAAATGCCTCCCATATGCCACTATCAGGTTCATTGCTGGGTGCCCGCAGTACTTTGTAATGCGCCTGATTTTGGGGGGTGTGTGGGAGGCGGGGTGCACTAGAACCATACAAAGCTATAGATTTATAGTTTTGCTACGGCAATTTTAGGCACATTACTGCTGGAACAGGTATATCACATTCTGAGCCAGAAATGTCATGTTAGCGCTAGAATGCGCCTGACCTATGACCCGCTGTAGAGCGGGTTCATAAATCAGGTGCATTCTAGCCTATTATTATGAGAATAAAATTTGGCATTTAAACGGCAAATTTCATACATGCCGCCCCAAAGTTTTCAGAAAATTGGGTGCCACCTGTGATAGGGTGTCACCCAGTTTAATGTTGGTCTTTTTTTTCCATTTAGATCCAGTATTAGTAATGGAGGCTTCTGACAGACACCTCTCTATTACAATTGATCAACATTAACTCATCATTGCGAGGCTTCAAGCAAGATGCTGTCAGACGGAACTGGCCATTGAGCTTAAAGTGTCAGTGTCATCAGTTGCAACAGAGATACAGCGAAACCAGTAAAGGCAAAGAAGTGGACATCCTTTGGCTACATCACACACTGTTTAAGGGAGGTCAAAGACACCAAAATGTCATGTCAGACAATTCGCAACCGTTTACATCACATGGTCTGCGTGCTAGACGACAAGCAAGGGTATCTGACTGGTACCCGACTTGGTTGATGCATTGTGTTTTCTTTGACATCTCTAGCATCATTGGCAGCCATCATTTCTGTCCAGAGTGAACTGACTTTCACCATTGAAGTGCACTGGGACCACTGTTCCGTTGTCCAGCTAGATGACCACGTTGGGGCATCTAGCATACAGACAACACTGATAACAGTTACGAAGGATCTGATGTGACATTTTGGTGTCTTTGACCTCCCTTAAACATACATGGAGTTGTGTGGCATTCATCATCAGGTTCTGCAGGACATTGTTTACAATGAAACAGTCATCAGTGTGTGATGTAGCAATGGACACCCACTTCTTTGCCTTTCTGTGACTCTTCCAGACTCACTATATCTCTGTTGCAAGCTGCTGATGACACTTTAAGCTCAGTGGTCACTTCCGTCTTCGAGCATCCTGCTTGAAGTCTCGCAAGGGTGATGTACTGTTGATCAATTGCAAGGTGTTATCTTGGTCGCATGATGTCAAAATTTGAACAACATGATGAGAACAACTGTTTAAATTCCAGTTCAAATTGATTCCCTAAATTTATTGGGTGATTCTGGGATCAAACACCCGGAATTTTGTGAATTTTGCCATTAAGCTCTTTGTTAGAGATCAACAATTTGTTCAAACAGTACTGAAACAGTAAACAGTTGGACATGTGCATTCTAAAGTTAAGAAATGGTTTCATTAAGTTAATTTAAAAACATTTTCAAGAAATGTGATGTTCATCCTGAGATGTCAACCAAAAGCCTACCATCCATAACTTTTTGTCAGTAGTATATGTTATGGTAACTGAAAATGATGTTGAACAGAACACTGGAATTGGCACAGGAAGGGACACCACCCAGGGAGAAAAGCAGACTAAAAGTGCTGCAAAACGGTACATTAATTCCTGAAACCACGTAAAAAAACCAGAACCCCAATTTAGGGTTAGGACAGATTTTTTGTTGATTTTTATTTCATAATTTTATTCAAGCTGATGAAGCACAGAACTTTTAAAAATCTTCTTACTGCACAACGGTTAGTACGTAGGTTTTCATGATAACATAAAAATTTGCAGTCTACAAATTACCATACCGGACATCACAAATTTCACTTGTTCATGGTAGCAAAGACTCCCCACTCTGCTAATCTCAACAGTTAAACAAGGGAACAGAACATTTCTAAAACAAGAAATCAGAAGTAATTTAACAAAGAGATTAACACAGCTGGAGTGAGAGTGGATTAAAACAAGTTGAGATTTTTGAAGAAGATGAAGTTAAAGATTTACTTGTAGAGTTTAGGGCTAAATGCATTTTATTAAAGGAGGATGAAAACAAGAGAACAAATTTCATCCCTTTAGGGAATCTGAAAATCTGACAGTAATGACTTATTTGTGAGTAAAATAATCAATGTACTCAAGATGTTCAAGTGCAGGAGGGCTATCTATGTGTAATTCCTATTGTGTCTTCTAACCTGAAACTTTCTTGCTAGGTTAAAGCTCTATAGCAATTAATGTTACCTCATAGTGACAAGCACATCAGAATTCAGACACAGCTTTTTCCTCCAAAGACAAACATTTAGGCTAAGCAATAGGCATAAATAATGCTAATCTTCTTATAGTGCCAACATATTCCACAGCACTTTACAAAACAAAGTACAGACAAAAAGAAACATCACATAGTAAAAAGCTACTAACATCAAACAAGAGGTGTAAGGGCCATGTGTAGAAGAGCTTTCTATCTATGTGGGTGCGTATATGGATGAGAAGAGCTAGGTTTACACAGTGGTGTAGCCATGGTTTATAAATATGGACAAATATACATAAAAATGCATGAACCTGCCACCCAAACAGAACCTCTATATACAGATAAGTGCCTGTGAGTGCACAAGTGCGTGCTGTGTCAGAAGTGTGAAAGCGGGGTTAGCAATTAGGGATCTTGGTAGGCCTGCATGAGAAGATGTATTCTCAGAGCGCACTTAAAACTATGAGTATTGAGTTAGCCTGATCGTATGGGGCAGCACATTCTAGAAAACCGGAGCGATGTGTTGGAAGTCTTGAAGGCGAGTATAGGAGGTTCAGGTTATGGAGGATCATCAGAAGAATACAGAGACAGAGTAGCTTGGTAGACAGAGATGAGGGAGGAGATGTGGACAACTTTATGGGTGAGAGTGATTTATTTATATGATCTGCTGTGCAGTGGCTGAGACAGGGTAGAAGCATCAGTATAGCAGTTGTAAAGAAAGATGAACTTGGCTGCCTCAGGACAGATTAGAGAGGGGAAAGTTTACAAAAAAGGGAGACCAATAAGCAAGGACTTACAGTTGTCAAGACAAGAACGTATAAGGGCAACAATAGGAGTTTTTGTTGTTTCCATAGTGAGAAAAGCATGGATTCTTGAGATGTTTTTGAGATGTAGATGAGAAGAGCGAGCAAGAGAGTGAATATAACGAGTGAAGAACCTATTGGAATCTAGTATGACCGCAAGATAGCAGGTCTGCTGCCTAATCAAAGTTATAGGTTTTACCATGAACATAGCACAACCAAAAACAGCCATGAATATCAAGATTAATGACTGGAAAAGATTTGCTTTCCAGCAGTCACATAGAGCACAGAAACTGGTGTCTTAAAATGACTCAATGTCTATGGAAGAGTATTGTGTTCATACTCTGCAACCTGTGTAGAGGTCAATGCTGGAAGGAGGGCTAAGCTACAGTACAACCTTTAACTGAGCATGCAAGTGTATGTAAGACGGTATGGGGGTTGGGAGAGTTAGCTTTTGGCCTAAAAAGTCTACAGTTGACAGCAGTTGACAGCTACCTGCAGTATATGGCCACTTTAGAGTTGTTCTCAGAGACACAGTGAAACCAACTGTATTCATCTTATTTTATTTCACAAAAAGTGTCAAACAGTAAGAATGGTATTATTTTAGACACAGAACCTATAATCTGAGTTCCTAGGATGCCCTATTTAGCCTAACATGACATTTTTTTTATCATTTGCTTCCATTGATGCAACAAGTATTTATAAGTCCCCATAATAAAATGAGATAGGCCCCATCATGTAATGACAGGACACTCACAAAGCAGTATATGTAAAGGGCTTTTCCCATAAAGGAACATCTGTTAACAGGTTGGTGCAAAGTTAACTATGAGCTAACCATCAAACACCTATAAACTAAATAGGGCATAAACCAAGTAACAAAGAGAAACCTATACTGTAACACAACACCAACCACAAAAGGAATCTCAAATAATTTAGAAAAATATGTATTTTATTGAAGATAATAAATTATTAAAACAATTAAATATAAAAAAATGGGCAATGAAACTACACAAAAACATGATCCACAGCTTAAACCATCAATAGTATCAGAATCCAATATCCAGGTAAGAATACCCACATAGACTTGTTAATAGACATAATATTCGATGCAGTACATTAAAAACAGTCAATAATAAGTACAAACAATAGCATAAACCTGACCTCAATAAGGAAGCATAGCCAGAAATCACAGCCCAACTTGGGTAGGTGGAAAGGAGCGAATCATGTGCCCCAACGCGCGTTTCGCAGTGCGCTTTGTCTGGGGGTAATAAGCATATTAATCACCTGGTATTTATATAAGCCATACATACCTCCTATGCAAGATATGCACCAATCAATACAGAAAGCATAATAGAGCTGGCGCCAAATTAGCTAGACGCCGGAAACTGGGACATCGCTAAAGCGCATGCACGAAGTCGGTGCGCAGTCGCAGTGAAAAGAAAGGGCGTCCAGATACCAAGATGGAGACAAAAAAGCGACGCTCAACACTGCGCGTGCGCAGACCAACCGCGCATGCGCGAGATGTACGTGCATGCGCAATCAAAGGAAAGGGCATACAAAAGATGTACCGGGAGCGATAAGAACAAGAATAGACAGCGCGCACACACAGAAAAGCTGCGCGTGCGTACAATGCATACACTAGAATGTATTAAATTAAGCAGCCCATTGAACATAATGTGCATACTAAAACATAGCAGGGAAAATAGTATACCAAAAACCACGGTATGTCCGAGGGAAACACATATATGCATACAGATGACGAACATAAAAAAGAAGAATGCCATGGACAAGAAAAAATAATAATATTAATATATAGTTGCGCATGATATATAAGAGGATAATATAATAATCATAAAACTGCCTAAAGAAAAAAGTGAAAAAGATATTAAAAAAGAGTGCAAAAACGTGAAGAAAATGTGAATAAAAAACGTGCTCGTGCCAAGTGAATATTAGTGAAAAAATTATATACGTGAATAGATTTATACATATAATATAATAAGTGTATAAGGCAGAAAATAAACAAATATAATATACACATGCGCAAATATATAAACAAAAACAATTGAAAATACATATAATATAAATAGACATATAATATAAATAAATAGTGTAAGCACATGATGTATCATAATATGTTTGAATATAATTAGCATAAATATTGAACAGTGCAATATAATATTGCATATAAAGTAATGTACACAGCAAAAATTAGTTTGCAGAAATACAAATATACACGTAATGGTGCTCGCTATACATATATAAAGTGCCCAAGTGCAAAAATACTGTGTTTTTTTTATATATAAAAATATATATTCTTGACCAAAACATTCATACAAATAAAATAAATTGAAGTAAACGTCCTCAGAAATTCCTGCAAACGGATATTGCTTATGACTAGAGCCGTCTTTGTATCCCATATTGAATACTCGATCCATACAGAAAGATGACGCACAGACTTCAAGACGGATGCATCCAGCAAAGGTGTATGTACCAAGTATAAAGATGTCACTAGAGCAAATAAAATAAAAATTAATAATATAAAAACACAATTAAAACCAGGACAAAAAATGGAAGAGAGTAATTATTGGTACAACATGAATGTAGAACAACATACCATATGGACGGAAACATAAAACATATCTACCACCATAAACAGCAAGGAAACATCAAAGAAAAGGAGCAAAGTTAAATTGTTCATTCAGTCCTCTAGGCTGAACAGTGTCTAACGTAAAAATCCATCTCACCTCCCGTTGGGCCAAAAGGCTCTTCCAGTCACCTCCTCGTGAATCAAATAAGCCCACGGTAAAAATTGCACGGGAAGCGCAATCCAAAGCTTTCAGTCATGTTTTTTCTTTTAAAGGACGGGGAAAATCGGATGTAATCAAAGCCCATCTTTTTTCATTCCCTTGCAGACATGATCCCCAAAACATGTTCACGGACACCCCCCAAAATTTTGCCTAGAGGTAAAAGCCCACTTAAGATCAAGCCACAGGGCAGGGGGCAAAAAAAAACCCCACCCCAAATGGTAGAAAAAGGTGTTTGAAAGTGTGTTTCTTAAAGTTCCTCTTTTTTGAAAAATTCCAAAAATCGGCTATATCCACATTGTCGCATCCTTCCAAAAATTTTTTTAATCAAAGGGAAAATTTTTAAAAAAACCTTTTGAACCCCCAAAAAAATTTTGGGGTTAAAAGGGCAAAGGGGGGCCCTGTGGTAAATTCAAAAGGGATGCGAAAAGTGGATAAAGCCCCATACCTTTTGGAACTCTTCAAAAGAGAGGGGAAATTTAAGATCACACATACAATTTACCGGGATACCATTGGTGTGGGTTTTTTTTGCCACCGCCCATGTGGGGTTGGGTCTATTGGGCATGACCTTAGGCAATTTTGGGACGTGTCCCTGAACATGTTTTGGTTATCATGGGCTGCAACCCAAAGAAAAAAATGTCTTTGCATTACATCCGATTCCTCCACTTTAAAAAAAAAACATGGGCCCGGACCTTCTGGAATTTCGCAAAACCGTTTCAATTGACCGGTCTTAATTGATTCACGAGGGTTTGGGGATGGAAAAGCCTTTTGGGCCCCAAAGGGAAATGAGATGGAAATTTTTGTTTTTTAAAACTGATTCCAAACCCAGAGGACTGAATGAACAATTTAAATTTTTCTCCTTTTCTTTGATGTTTCCCTTTCTGGGTTTTTGGTGGTAGATATGTTTTTCCTTTGCCATATGGTATGTTTTTCTCCCTTCAAAGTTGACCAATAATTACTTTTTCTTTTTTGTTCCCGGTTTTTTTTGTGTTTTTATATTTTTTAAATTTTTTTTTATTTGCCCCTTTGACCCTTTTACTGGGGACAAAAAACCTTTGCTGGTCATCCGTCTTGAAGTCTTTTGCGTCATCTTTTTTTGGTTTGGGTGAGTAAATTTAAATGGGGTAAAAGACGGCTTAGCCCTAAAGCAAAATCCCGTTTTAGGAATTTTGAGGACGTTTACTTCAATTTATTTTATTTGTATGAATGTTTTGGTCAAGAATATATATTTATATATAAAAAATACAGTATTTTTGCAACTTGGGCACTTTAAATATTTAAGCGACCACCATTACGTGTATATATTGGTTATTTCTCCAAACAAAATTTTGCTGTGTTACATTACTTTTTAAGCAATATTATTTTGCACGTTCAATATTTATTGCAAATTATATTCAAACATATTATGATACTCATGGGTACACAAATTATTATAAAATTTCTATTTAAAAATTATATGTATTTTCAATTGTTTTTGGTTTATATATTTGCGCATGGTTATTATATTTTTTATTTCTGCCTTATAAAACTTATTATAATAGTAATAAAACTATCCCCGTAAAAATTTTTCACAATATTCACTTTGGCACGAGCACGTTTATTATTCACATTTCTTCACTTTTTGCACCTTTTTAATATCTTTTTCACTTTTTTCTTTAGGCTTTTATGATTATTATATAACTCTTAATATCATGCCGCAACTAATATTAATATTATTATTAAATTTTCTTGTCCAACATTCCTTTTTATGTTCGTATCTGTAGCATATATGTTTTCCCTCGACATACCCTGGTTTTTGGGTTTAACTATTTTCCCTGCTATGTTTAGTATGCACTTTTATGTTCAATGGGCTGCTTAAATTTAATACATTCTAGTGTATGCATTGTACGCACGCGCAGCTTTTCGTGTGTGGGGCTTCAAAATTTTGTTTTTTATCGTCCCGGACATCTTTTGTATCCCTTTCCTTTAATTGCGCTGCACTTTACATCTCGCGCATGCGCGGTTGGTCTGCGCACGCGCGGTTGACTCGCTTTTTGTCCCCAAATTTGGGTATCTGGGCGCCCTTTCTTTTCATTTGGGCCTTTGCTTTAGCGATGCCCCGGGTTTCCCGGTGTCTAGCAATTTGGCGCCAGCTCTATTATCTTTCGATTATTGGTGCATACCTCATAGGGGGGTAGTATGGCTTATATAAAACCAGGTGTTTAATATCTTATTCCCCCCCGGACGGGCCCTGCGAAACGCGCGTTGGGGCACATGTTTTCGCTCCTTTCCACCTACCCAATTGAGCTCTATTTTGGGCTGTTTCCTTATTGAGGCCCCGGGTTTTATGCTATTTTTTGTACTTTTATTGACTGTATTTAATTGTACTGCCGTAATTATGCATTAACAAGTCTTTTGGGGGTATATTTACCGGATATTGGATTCTGATAAAAATTTGGGGGTTAAGTGTGGATCATGTTTTTGTGTAGTTCTTTTACCTAATTTTTAATATTTAATTGTTTTAAAATAATTTCATTATCTTCAAAAAAAATTAATTTTTTCAAAAATTTAAAATTTTTTTTGGGGTTTGGGGTTTTTAAAAAACCCTTTTAAACCAAAATGGGGCAGGGTTTTTGCACCCCAACCTTTTTTCCCCTTTCATTTCGGGGAAGTTTGAAAAGGGAAAAAGGGATTGGTCGGCTATTTTTGAAACTTTAAAATAAAATTTTTAAAAAGACACCCGGGCGTCCCTTCCTTATTTTGTAACATGGCTGGCTCGTAGCTAGCTCTGAGCTGACATATGAACAGATATTTCTTTGTGGGAACACATCTTTAAGTAGAAATTATTTGAAGTATTGACAGTAGCACCATGTATCAGAGAACCCATATAGTAGTGCTAGATAGCAGAAAGCCATCAACTTATTCTCTACAAAAAGGTTCTAAATTCTTGCATCTGAGTAGGCCCCCCCCAAACCAACCCCTAGCAGCATAATGGGTCTATTTTACGTTAACCCTGGTTTTATTCAAAATTTTTTCCATTTTAAAGGCTTCAGTATATATACATTTATCAATTCTCAGTCCATTACAAGCATAGCATGTATTTAAGTCATGATGCAGCCAATCATATGCCCATGGCAAACCGTGAGTGCCCCTAAGCAACTAAACTTACACACCTGCAGATTAATGACCTTATTAAAGGAAACACTAACTTTTGACAAATCAAAAGTGTGTTAGCAAGTGTAACAAAGAGTAAACCCAAGACAAGTACCATTTACTACTTACACATATCAGTCAAAAGTGTCAAATGCTAAGTAATAATACTTTTATACCATGAAAACTAAAAATGTAGTTTACTTGTGTGACAGTATTACAGACATGCATTGGTTTCTATTCATAATATGCGTATAACAATTTTATAGAAAAATAAATAATGATCCCAGCAGGGAATCATTTTAATGTCATGCAGCAACCATGAAAGCAAATAATATTTTAAGTTGTATAAAAAGATGATATTACCTTATTATGAATTACGTGAAAGACTATGGGGGACATGTATGAAAACTGTCTAGGTCTAAGACTTTCTTTGTTGCCCATTGAACCATCAAAGCTCCCCTTTTATTTTTTCAAGCATATTTGAAATCGAAAAGGGGACTTGGTTGGTTGCTAGACAACAAAAAGTTAGAAATTTAAAAGTTTTCATACACTTTCCCTATTCTCAAATGTGGGATACAGCATTGAGCTCCATATTATAAAAGTTATATAGAGATGCGGTTAAAGATGAGCAACTAGATTAAGGGCATCATACCTTCTGAGAACTGGAAATTAAAGGATGACAGTTTAGATTTTAGGATAAACGAAGCAATCACCGAACTAAAATAGCATCCGACCCATGTTTTTACTTGCCGTTCCCTGATGAACCCCAACTCCCTTTTTTAACATGTGGAAGACCACGGATGAATGATAAATTTTAAATAAGAAATTTTTACAGACCTTTTAATTTTTAAATCTTTTCCAAAATAGAAAATCCAATAATTTCCCGGGGTTTTCTTTATTTATGAACCAAAAAAATTTTTTAACCCACAAAGGGTTTTTAAAAATTTGGTAATTATTATGTTTTTGTAACCAAATTTTAATTTTTAAAATGTTCACCTCCTTTTAGATACCCCCTAATTTTTACCAAGGTAATCCCAAAAAAAAGGAAAAGTTGCTTTTTCCACCCCTTTCCTGGAACCCGGAGGGGAAAAACTTGAAGACTCAACATCCAGGCAAATGCCAAAAACCCCAAAAATTTATTTATACTTATTATTCCCATTTGTTTTTTTGTTTTTAACCCAAACCCTTAAAAAAAAAAAATAAAAATAAAAAAAAAAAAAAATTAAAAAAATAAAAAATAATAAAAATTTTAAAAAATATTTAAAGCTTTCCACATTTTTGGGGAAAAACCCCCAAAGCCCAATTTTTACAAGGGAGCGCATAAGCCGTGACACCGAGGGGCCTGGACCGGGAAGGGAAAGGCCGACAGTCCTGTTGTCAGTAGCACAGCTGCTGACATTTTTAGTATAAAGCGGTTCCAACCGCTTTTGTCTGGGTGGGCTTTTCCCTGGAGGGGTCAAAAAGCGGTGGGTGGCCACTCCCCCCGCCCCAGGTGAGGGGGGGGCTCAGGCCTAAAAAACCTGGGTCGCACCCTGCAGGCTCATGGTGGAATGCTCAAGCCACATTAAGCAGCCCTGTTACTGCATGTAAGGTCCTGAAACAAGAGCACGAGTGTGTCTCTGCTGTATCAGGGCCATTAGGGTTTTTAGTTAAGCCAGCCGAGCGGGATTTTGTTTTGTATATTTTCCTGGCATTAAGGCTGTGTTATTTTGTTCCCTTCCCAAAAAACCCAGTTCGCCTGGGACTTGGACTTTTAAATCGTGTCCCTTCTCTGCTGCCAACCGGCTCTACCTGAGGTTGACAAAACCCCCACAAGGTGCTTCGGATGCGGGCGACAACTTTAAAGAGGAAACAAACACGCGTTAAGGGCCCCTTTCTGCAATTTTTTGCAAAGGGCAACCCTGAAAAAGTACTGGAACCGTTTACCTCTATTCCTTGAAAGCGGCGTTTGCCAGCAATCAGAACCACCAGAGGGTTGAACTTTTAAAAAGCTTACCCAAGCAAACATCCTTCCTATACACGAACCACAGAAGGTGCTGAGGGGGGCCAGGGGGGGCCCAAGCCGAAACCAATGCCCTGCCATGAAGAAAACCGTCCGCCTTAAAGGAGCAGCAACACTTAATAAACAACCCAAAGACAGGTCCGGCGGGGGCGCAAAATGTCAGGGGACCCAAGCCGTTTAACCCACCCCCCTTGCTGCCGTGCAGCTTCCCCGCAAAAAATGAGCGTACAGATACGTCGAGGCCACCTACGGGTCTTTGAAAAAGTGCCGAGCAAGAAAGCTCCCATGGCTCAGTGGGCTGAAGTGCGGGCGCCTTCCAACGGGGGAGCCGCAAGGCGTATTTCGACCTAGGAGCAAACGCCAAGGAATCTAAGTTAAAAGCAATCCGGCTCGCTTAGGGGTAAACACATGTGCGAGCCCACGGGTGCACAACTGGACTTTTTCCGCCCAAAATTTCCCCCCCCGGGCTTCCCTCAGATGTACACCTGATCCATTTTGGGGGAAAAAATGGCACAACCCGAGGACACACCTGCGCAAAAAGGGAAAGTCGTCTTGGGACAATTTCGCCGTTTCCTTGCCTCCGGGGTTCCACCTGGTTGGAAAAGGGCGACCCCAAAAGGCGAGCAACTGTTAACCTGGCAAAAGGGTCAAAGCCACCGAAAACTTGCTTCAAGAGTCTCCCCGGGACCTCCAAGCCCGGGGGACGCGCCTCGTCCGAACCGGAAAGACTGTCCCATAAAAAAGGGGGGGTGAAATTGCCCAAAAGGGTGGTAGTAGGGGGGACCTTTGGGGGGAAAAAGGACCCAAAGGACACCCGGGGTTCCAGGGAAGAGGCTCAAGGGGCCCGGGGGCCGCATATTGCGGCTGTCCCCGGCCGGCATGTTGCGCAAACGTCCCCTTACAGTTGACCGATGGATTTCGACACAAGGGGCCGGGGGTCTTTTCCCCCGGGGCCTTTGTGCCCAAAAAACTTGGTAAGACGATCGCAGCTGGTCATCTAAGTAATGACTACCGGTAACCTCCCCCCAAACCAAAAGGGGACCCCCCCCCGGGAGGGTTTCCGGCCGGGTTGAGGGGCCCCAAACAAACCCTTCACTGGAATCGTGTTAGTGTGGTTTTTGTTTTTTGGGGGAAAATAATAAAAATGTTTTTTAAGCCCCGGGCCCCCTGTGAATTGCCCTAAACAAGAGTTTGTTCAGGGTCCCCTTCCCCGGGGGGGAAATTGTCCGGGGGGAGAACTTCCCCCTTTTCTGGGGACTTGTGGCGAAACTTCACCGCCACGGTAAAAAAATAATGATTTTAAAGTATACCATTGTACCCGGAGCCTTTTGCCCTGATTCCATGGTTCCAGCCGTGGGGGTGACCACAAAGGGGAAATTTTCCCCTACGTTTTGGGCTGGTGAAAGGAAACAAAGGAAGGTCACTTTGCCGGACCAAGGGTCCAAAAAAACACTGCTCAACCAAAGACCCCCCTTGGAAAAAGCCGGGGAAAATGTGGGTAAAAACAGGGGGGGCCAATACCCGGGCCCCCAACTTATCCCCCATATGGCAGTAAAACCATGACTGTTATACCGGGGGTTGAAAAAGTTGGGGGGGAGGTTGTGGAACAACTATGGACCCCAGCCATCCCGGAAAGGTTTAGCTCCTCAAACACTGTGGGGGGCCCAATTGGGTAAAAAACTAAAACCTCTGCAATTTTTTGCCAGGGGTGTACACGACTTAAAGCGGTACGTATCCTGCCCCGAGGCCTTAACTCTCCGACCCCATTTTTCGACCCTCTGGTCCTTGCCCATCATAGAAGTCCCTTTGAAAGGATAGCGAGGGATCTAGGGGGCCCACGGTGAATCTGCAAGGGGCCTCATCATTTTGGTGTGCTGGTTTACGCCCCCCGGGTACCCCAGGCTGTGCCCTTAGGGGAATACTTCATCTAAAAATATTGCCGGGAATTTTTCACATGTTCTCCCGGGACTGGCTACCGAAAGAAATCCTGACTGACCAGGAACCCCTTTTCATTCAGGTTATGAAAGAATTGTGCAAAAATTTTAAACACAAACATCCCCACACTTTCACCCCAAACGGAGGCCTTTTTAAAATTTAAAAACCCTAAAAAAATTTAAAAAAATTTAAAAAATAAACTATTGTCTTTCCTCCACCCCTTTTCCATCCGGGGTTCCACATTTCTCCACGGTTTTCCCCCCTTTGGAGCTATAAAAAGACATCCCGGGCCCAGATATAGCCAAAAAACCTGGGACACGACCCCCACACCACAAGAGTTTTTTAGCCTTTCCCATGCAGGACCGTATCGCTGCACATGCCCATCTTGGAGTTTTACAGCAGGCCCAGGAACCCAAACCGGTTAAAACAGGTCTCCAATTGAGACCTTCAACCCGGGGGAAATGGGGTTTTCTGTATATGCCCACCTTAAAAGAAATTTCTCAAATGCAGGGCCTTGAGAAATTGAAAAGGTCGGGAGTAAAAATTTAAAACCCTTCACCCAAAAGCCGAAACACTTACAAAATTTAATTAAACCGTGGAAAGAAGGGGAGACCCTAAAGCGAAAAACCCCCCCAAGGTTTCAGAGGTGCATACAGATCCCGCCAAGCCCAAAAAAACGGGAACCCCGAATTCTTTTCAGAAAATAAGGAGGTGTTTTTCTGAGTTACCCAGGCGCACAAAATTTATAAGCATGATTTTGTCACCAACCGGAGTAAAGTTTAAACTGAAACCGTCCCGGGGTTTTCCGGGAAGCTCGTAGACGGGCCATATCAAAAGGTCAAAAAAATTTTTTGGCCTCGGATAATTGAGGAGCCCCAAAAGGATGGGCCCCCAGCCCTATGTCTAAACCAAAGCCCGATGGTTCTTAGCTTTTGTAAGATTTCGGAACAAATGAGTCTCGAAGTTTGTTTCGACCCAATCCCCGAAGTGGACATTAAATTAAGGTTAGGTCCCCCCAATACTTCTCTACTCTTGACCTTACAAAAGGGTTATTGGCAAGTACCCCAAAAAAAAGGGCCAAAAAAAGACCGCTTTTGCCCCCCCCAATGTCTGTTTCAAAATTCTCTTCCCATTTGGGTTGCAGGGGGCCCAAGCAACCCCCCAAAGGTTAAGGGAAAATACTTCTCAAGCCCCATCTCTTTAAAGCCTCAGCTACTCGACGACAAATTATCTTAAAGAGACGGGAAAAACCACCTACTAAGGGTACAGCTGTTTTTTGTTCGCAGAAAGCAGGGCTTACAGCAAACCCAAAAAGTGGCTTAGGCTGGAAAGAAGCCCGGTACCGGGTAGTAATTGGTAGAGTGTCAAAAAAAACCCGCAAATCAAAAAAAGGCAAACAAGGCGCCCAACCTACAACAAAAAGAAATAAGGGTTTTTTTAGGAAATGTGGGGTTTTATCGAGGTTCACCCCGAACTTCCTAGCAAGCCCTCCTCTCACGCCTGACAAGGCACAGTAAATCTTTTGGGGTTACCTGGACCAAGGGGCAAACCTTTTCAAACTTTAAAAAAATGCCCCGTTAAAACAACCTTTTCTAGTCACCCCTAATTTTAAAGAGGATTTTATTGTGCAGACCGATCTCGACTGGGGCTGGGTGCAACTTTCCCAGGGGGTGATGGAGAAAGCACCCCCTACATACAAGCGAAAGCTCACGCCGCCTGAGCTAACTATAAATGTTGAGCGGGAGGTTTGGCCAAATGGGCACTTGAGTCCCTCAAGTTTACCTACGGGAAGACACTTTGGTTAATCAGGGACCATTCGCCACTAACCTGGATGCCCCCAGGCAAAAAAAAAAATGAAAGGGGTCACAGGTGGTTTTTGACATTACAAATTATAGCTTTCGTGGGAAAAAAGGGGGGAAAACTGCAAGGCAATGCTGACGCACGCAAAGTCCACTGTTTTTATGCAAAAAAAGTCCGACCCCCCACAGGCCGAACAGAGGGGAGGGGGATGAAACATGACAGGCGACATTAAGAGGGAAATACTTTCCCCTAAAAAACCTCATACGTTCTAAGGGAGCGCATGGATAACCTGCACCAGGGCCTGGGCTCGGTGAAGGGAACCGACAGTCCGTGGCCCGTAGCCAAGCCTGACATTTTAGTATAAAGCTTCCAATCCGCTTGTGTCCCGGGTCGGGTTTTCCCGGAGTGGGTCAAAGACTGGGTGGGTGGCCACTCCCCCGCCCCGTGAGGCGGGCCAGGGCCCATAAAGCCTTGGGGCTCAGGCCTGCATGGCTGCTGATGGGGAATCTACAAGCCCCATGGGAAGCAGCCCTGTTACTCTGAAAGGCTCTTTAACAAAACACGAGTGGTCTCGCGTATCAGGGGCCATTCGGTTTTATTAAGCTCAGCCGAGCAGGATTTGTTTTGTATATTTTGCCTTCATAAGGCGTTTTATTTTTTTTGCCTTCTAATAAAAACCCCGGGACAGCCGGGCTTGGACTTTTAAAGCTGTGTCCCTGTCTCTTTCTGCCAAAGCCCAGGCTGCTACCTAGTGTTGATGCTAACCCCACAAAATGTATATAATTATAAATATAAATATATTAAATATAATTAAAATTTAAAAAAATAAATAAATAAGTAAGACTCACACCGTCCAGCCGCCATCTTGGACAGTCTCAGGGGTCTTCACTCTGCAGACGCCGCTTTGGTAAGCAAACACACTGACACAGGGCCTTTGACACTGGCCTCAACCAGCTTTTATTTTAGGCCAGTAAACAGAACACAAACACAAAAAAGCAATAAACACCTAGGCCGTCTACCACTTCTCCATTTCTGCGTCCCCTTTACTAACGTGGGCCCATGCTACTGCACAGACCACCAACACTTTTACCAGCCTCCACTGGTATACGGCTCCTCAAGCGCCACCGCTTGCCTCAAGCCTGGGGGGGAAAAGCCCCCCTCCACAGCTCCACTGCTGCCCAAATGCGCTCACCACACCCCCGAACTCCTGTAGTAGGGGGCCTTTAATGGGGCACCAGATGCACCCCCAACCTGGGGTGGAAACCCGAAACCTAAATTGGGGAAAAACCCCCCAAACCCCTCGCAGTTTTTTTCCGGGGAAGGGCCCGCCCCTTTAAAGGCTGGGCATTAGCCAGCTAGTACAAGGTCAAACCTAAGCTGCTGAACGACAATCCTGGTTCCCCCACCGAACCAGGCTCCGTTGGCACGACCCATCATGGCAGCTCCATGCGACCACCTAAGGCCCCCCGGCCACAATCCTTCCCCCTTTAAAGAACTTTGGCCTTATCACCCGTACAATCCTTCCCCCTGGTCAAAGCTCCACACAGGGTTCCCCACCCCAAACCTAGGGGCAGGGTCAACATTTTTTTCCCGTACAGCTCACTGTGGACTCAAACCATCCCATCCCAAGTTTGCAACACACCGGGCAAGTTTTGCTAACCAATGCCTCGGGGGGTCACCTGAGCCCAAAAAAGCTACCTCTTTTTCTGCAGGTTATGATGGACGAAAAAACCCCCTTCAAACAATCATCTGGTCCCACTGACCCTCTCTTAAGCCTGCCTCTTTGGTACTAGCTGTCACCATGGGAAACTCTTAGCGCCTGCCCGGACCACCCTGCTCAGGCCATGATCAATTCACCCCAAACCCCCCAAAGTCCCACCAGAACCTTACAATGCCCACACACTTTTCTATTACCTGGGATTGCCATTAAACACACCTATGAGCTGTTCACCATTCCAAAACTTTACTTTTCCCTTTTCAGCAGTATACCAAACATGTTCGGAACTCACCCCCCAGACTTAGGCAGGTTTTCCCCCCCTTCAGACGGGGAGACAGAACCCTCTCTAAACCTGTTCAGACATTACTGCAACAACATATTCAAAACACTTCCTCCACCCCCCCTGAAACTACTCCAAGGGAGAAATCTCAGTTAACCTGCTAGTTACTCAGGGATACTGCTACAACACTGACATAGGGAATTCCTTCTCTTACCTCAGCTTCATTATAAAGATTTCCTTACCACTGAGGGTTTAAACACCCTGGCCCCCCCACCGCCTTGACCCCAAACCCCCCCTCTGGGTATAGCGCTCCCCTTTTCCATTTCCCGCTCACTGTAGTCTTTTGGGCCACGCAAATAAAAGCTACTGAAAACACCCCCATTGGAGCCAGTGAACTCAGCGGCACTCAGTCCCAGCATGCCTGTTCTCTTCATTTCCCGCAGGTCACAATCTGGATTTTCCCCCCAAAGCTCCATCTTTTTAAAAAACCCGCCAGGCCGAACCCAAAATCTGCCTTGGCACAATATTTTCATTATTTCCCATCGCATAACACATCACCTTAAACTAAAAACGTACATTGCTGTGTCATTCCCCCCAAATGAAAAAAAAACTCTTCACAAGTGTTTTTTCCCTCATGGGCAATAACCACACATTTTACACACCAGACTCCTCATATCCAGGGTTTTCCTTCTCCCTTCCAGCAAACACACTGGGCCCGGGTTTACACCAGGCAACTCCATCACCTTTTCCCACCAGCAAGCGCACCTGATTGCTACTGGGGGAAACCCCACACTCCATGGGGGCTGAAAATTTACTCACCAGGGCTCAGGATTGCATCAACCCCCAACATACCACACCTCACCCCATCCTCTGCTATACTCCTAGTACTTTAGCCCTGCTCTCTAGGGGGGACATTTTAGCTAATCTGCTCTATAGCCCGTGACGGATTTCTGCAGAAGCTAACTCACACCTGCAGACTCCACCATACCCTGACCGCCATGACATCCAGGGGGAGACCCAAACTGCCTCAAACACACCCTAGACCTTTTTCACACAGGGCCGCGTACTGGGGGTTAAATTTGTGCTACACTAACACGCCCGCCACCTGTGTGACTAGCTATGAGTTACACATATATTTAACACATTTGTAGCATTGTCAATAGACACCATTGTATGTAAGGAACCAAGTCCAACAGACTCTGCAAGTCCACTGCTCTCAGGACTCTTCTGGCTTGTCAGCACATCTGCGCCTCTGTCCAGCCCAGACAAGTCCTCACATATATCCTGCATGTGATATACAGTCCCATAGCCCATAACCAACCCCACTGGAGCAGTCTTACCAGATTTGATGTCTGGGCTCAGTCTGGATTGCTCCTGCTGACTGTCCATGTCAGCCTGGGGTGGGGCTGCATCCACCTGGAGCTCCAGGGCTTGCAGCTGTGACCTCTCTGGCGTCCTCCTGAGAGGGCAGTCAGGAGCACATCTCTCCACTCTGTGGCATCTCCAACATGGCTCCCTCTGCTGGACGGTGGTAGCAGGCTCTTGCTGATCCAGATGGTTGCCCCTAGCAACGGGAGCACCCAGGTCCCTCAGCAACTCCATCTCTCCTGAAGTGGACCCATTCTTGGACGGACTATACGGCCTCCTCGCCACGGGACATCCCCTCATGCACATATCCGTCTGTAGACATCCGTCACACCACTCATGCTGGTTACGCTTGGCATCCGTCTTTTCCTGCTTAGACTCTGCACCTCCAGCCTGCAAGACTGCTTGTATTGTGGTGAGTCCACCTTTCTCAGACTGTGTAATTGGGTTCAGAATGGCTTTTAACCCCTCATGGTTTGCCATCAACTTTGCTTGGAGCTTCCCATTCTCCTTTCTCATGGTGGCAGTCAGCTGCTCAGACTCCTTCATAGACTGCCTCAGCTGGGCAAGGAGATCCTCCATGGCCAAACAAAAGAAAATTTTCAGGCCAGCAGCACAGTCTCTATATGCAGGTTTGTCCTCCTCTCTCCACTGAGAGCACACAATCTCTCACCCCACAGAACTCAGCCTGTTTGCGGGTGTGTCTCCTTTAGCAGCACTGCTTCACATTAAGGCCTCCGGCCCTTTAAATCTTGCTGCATACGACTTTTGCACTTGTACCTCTTCAGGCACAACTTCGTGACAACACTGCGCCAATTCAATTGTGCCAATTTGCCCGCATCCTCCACCATATGTAAGACTCACACTCGTCCAGCCGCCATCTTGGACAGTCTCAGGGGGTCTTCAGCTCTGCGGATCGCCGCTTTGGTAAGCAGAATGGCACACTAACACAGGTCTTCTGTTTGACACTGGCCTCAACCAGCTTTATTGAGGTCCAGTACACAGAACACAAACATCAAAAATGCAAATAAACACCTAGTCCGTCTAGCCACTGTCTACACATTAACTGCGTCACTCACTAACGTGGCCTATGCCTACTGCACAGCACCACCAACACTTGTACCAGCCTCCACTGGTATACAGGCTTCCTCAAGGCAGCCACCTGCTTGCCTCAAGCCTGGGGGGTAAGAGCCTCCTCTCACAGCTCCACTACTGCTCCAACTTGCAGCTCACCACACCCCCTGATCTCCTGTAGTAGGAGGCCTTTAATAGGTGCTCCAGATGCACCCAATACCTGGGCTGGAACCAGAAGACCTGGAACGTGGGAACAACCACCCACCAATCTGTAGTTGTTCCGGGATGGCCAGCCCTTAATGACTGGACATTAGCCATGCTAGGTACAAGGGTCAGAAAACCTAATGCTGCTGACCCGCCCAATGCCTGGCTTCCCCCACCGAGACCAGGCTCTCGGTGGCACTTACGCCATCTAGTGCAGCTCCATGCGAGCACCTAAGGTGCCCCGGCCACAATAAATATATATAAATATATATATATATATATAATATAATAATATATATAATACACAAAATGGTATAGAATACTGTGATAAATGTCTACCCTTAGAAAGCCTTTTTTGTTATTACATCTGTTTTATGGCATGCTCCGTAATATGATACCCTTTTTGAAAAAATATAGTAAGAGTTACGTTTTAGTCCTTGCAGTGATTCTCCTTATAATTAAACATCATATAATGTAGTCTAGCGCCAACGTTAAAAGTTCAAATCTTCCTTCTTCTATTAGATATTCATAGATAAAAACATAAGGTAAGAATGCAAATTACAGGATACGCTTACACGTTTTGGGCTATGTCCACCCTTGCTCAGAGATGTTGGTGCTGGACTACACTATATGGTGTTTATTCTAAAGGATTTCCAGGATGGCAGACCATCAGTTGTCCAAGTATAGTGCAAAAACATTTTTTCCCAAGGACCAATATATCAAGTTTCAACACATATGGGTGAGCACCTCTTTCCTTTATTTCTATATGATTCTCCTTATACATTGTGGTTCAATAATAGCTAAATAGTAAGGCAGTTATTTCTTGGTGTAAGAAGTCTCATTTATAATGAAAGGTTAGAAAAATCAAGATTGTTCTGCTTGGAATAAAAGACGCCTTAGATTAGTTTTTTTTGTCCATATGTAGTATGTGTGTGGTCAATAATAAGAATTGGCACATGATTTATTAATTCTAAGAGCTGGACAAAGGACTTGGGACATGCATTATATGCATAGAAAAACAATTTAGATATCAACAGGAAAGGGCTATTTACTGTTAGGATGGCACAATCCATTGTTTGGCTTCTCTAATTGTCCATCAATGTTTTTTTCTATTGCAGTTTATCTTATTTAATAACATCTGCTCACCCCACCAGCAATCTGTTCTCCTTCCATACTTAACGTTATGAGGCAGGAGTGAATCCTTTGCGCCAACTGTCAGCCCAAGGCTTGAACTCTGCTGTAAGTCACTCCCAAGTCGCTACACCAAGGTCACTTGTGGTAACAGCTGGCATGCAGGCATGGTACAGGTGAAGGCATACTTGGGTTACAATTTAAATTGCTGGGTGTCCTTCTATACCTTCTGGTGATGTCAGGCCCCAACCTCATTTTCTTCTTCAAGTCCTTTAGCTTGTGTCGGCAATTTAAAGGGCCAGAACATACTTCTCACTATTTTTGACCAATCCCCTGCCACTCGGGGATACTTTTAGAAGCACCTCCCATAGCTTTGCCAGATAGTGTGCTTACCGTGTTCAGTGTGTGATTTACATATATCATTGTCCGGTATCAACCCATGGCTACTCTGACCTGTTTATGACTGTACTCTGCCTGCCCTGACCTACTGCTTGTAACCCAAGTATGCCTTCGCCTAACTCTCCTATACCATACCTGCTGCCAGCCTTTACCGTGAATGACCTTGTTGGAGGTAGCGACCTGTTAGTGCCTTGCAATGGAGTCCAAGCCCCCTTGTGGGGTTGAGGTTGACGACCATGGGCTCCTTAGACCTTACATCAAACTCACAGCTGGCATAAAGGATTCATGACACTTATATTTCATACAAGGGAGAGGTTGAGATGCTGCTGCAGTTTATGTCCACATTGTGGGAGGAGAGCATCAGAAGGATAAAGATATCTCATTGGTTTAGAGTACACAGCTCTGACAGCACACGAGCAATAACCTACCTACTCAGCATATTTAGGGTATGTTCACAGTGTTGGATCCGATTTTGAATCCGTGTTGGATCTGAAAATTGCATCCAAAGACGCAGCGGCGATCGGATCCTAAATGGATCCAACACGTATCCAACATGCATCTGTGTGTTTGGATGCGTGTTGGATGCATCAGGATCACACCCTATAGTTCTAAATAGGGATCCCGCTGCGTCTTTCGGATCAAGAATTGACATGTCAATTCTTGGAACGGATCCGAAAGACAGATCATAAAGACGCACTGAAACGCATCGTTGATCACTCGGACTCAAGACGCCGTGTTAACATACCCTTACAGGGATAAAGATGTTACAGAATCAGGGGAAGGAAAAACTCCAAATCTACAGGGTACAGCCTTTTT